>JAKUBL010000030.1:0-75285 GCA_030563225.1 Petasospora hungchunana
GTCCCAGGGTCGCCAGCCCCGGAACCACTCCCATCCCCCTCTGGCCCCAGGGTTGCCAGCCCCAGGACCCTTAGTAGCTCCAGGGTCGCCACACCCAGAGCCACTCCCATCCCCCTCTGGCCCCAGGGACACTACCCCCAGAGCCCATGCTGGCCCCATAGGATCCTTTGCCGCCTCCAGTACCTGTTCTAGTTACCAGCACCCTCTCTTGCCCTCAGAACCCGTTGTTGTTATCAGTGTCACCAGCTTGTCGGAAAGAGAGTAGATTAGAAGGGGGATGAGTATCTTTAGGATTATTTTTTACAAGATTCGTTTTTGTGTCACTTGATCCGTGAAAGGTAAACAATAGGAAAAAAAGAAATTCTGCATATCTCCGATGACAATACAATAGATAGGCCAGAGAACATAATCCAGGATTCAAAGGAACTCTATTAATATATATTAGGAAAGTTGAACATGCGAAGTGCTAAGAGGTAGATTTGTCGACAACCCAACTTGCCATTTTTGGGGAGGTCTCAGGGTGCAGCCATCAACTAGTATAGGTTCATCACATTTCCTTAGAAGATATTTACAGGATTGAAGACAAGAGTTGCCTGTTATGCAGTGCCATGTGATTATCTAAGTAAAAGTAACTCTATAAGGACAGATCTTGCGTATAAGTAGACTTTTAGATAGATCCGAACCCTCCCTCCTTTTTCTTAATGACACAACATTGTAAGCCTAAGGGTTGGTGCCCCTCAATTATGAAACGTGTTAATATAGGACGTGCTTAATTAGTCGCACAGTTGCTACTGTTGGTATAGTCGTTCTCCTATAGAGCACACCCTCTCTTGAGGCACTTCCTGATGGATCGGAGAGGAACGTTACTCGGACTTACGAATGAGTTCGTTACAATCATACTCATTAAATCACTATCGTGCTAGACAACCACAACTATCAGATAGCTCTCCAGTGAACATTATCTCCATCATAATTCAAAGTTCTTTGATATCGACTTGTATCCAGTCTTGATGACATCCTTTTTCACACTTTTGGAAGACTCAGTTTTTGATTCATTCTTTGATTCATTCTTTGGTGCTTCAATCGATTTAGTCGGGGCCGCAGATCTTGCCAGTTTCTTGAGAACTTTTGAGACGACAGAACCTACCTTAAGCTTTTCTCCTGTTGTAGCACCCAAAGGTCTTTCTTTACCCCAGCAGATTCGCATTGGGATGTTTTCGACAATGAACAAGGAAGGGCCAGACATCGTTGCTGTTTGCTTCTGAACAATAGAAGTCGCAGCATTTTCGGCATCTGATCTTTTCTTGAATGTGAGGAAGCCACAGCGGGCCTTGTGTTGACAGTTGAATGACTTGATACCGCCACCGAGCTTCTCAAAGTAATTTGAGATCTTGTACTCTGGGAGGGACTCATCAATACCAAAGATGAAGAGCGTCTTGAGTTCAGGGTCTTCTGGAATATCAAGTGATCCGTTGAATGGAAGTTTTGAAACGAGTTTGGTAACGTCAATCTTATCCAAATGGCTCTCGTCTTTCTTGGGTACCGCCTTCTTGGGAGTTTTGCCTGTTTGTGCCAATGCAAGCTTTGTCAAAATCTCCTTGGCCTTTTCCGCGTTCGATGTGATGCTGGCACCACCAATACTCTCGAACCTATCAGCGTTGTTGGCCACATACAACTTCGATATCTCGTTCTTTGGTCCACTCGCGTAATCCATGCCTTCAACACCCGCCATCTTGAGCGCAGCATCTCGCAGTTGGAGCGGAATGCCGTATGTGAGATCCAGAAGACACGACTGGCAACAGTTTCTCTGTTTGGCGCACGTTAGACAGACGATTGTGTGTTTAAAAGGCCCGTTCTTGACTGGTGCCCACTTGAAGACGGTGAAAGGCCGTGTACACAATTTGCATTCGAGGCCCGTCTTCTCACGGGTCATTCGGAGGTACGGGTTGGACCCGAGACACGTTTCACACACTGCTGGCACTTCTTCCTGTGTTGACATTGTTTGGTGGCGTTGAAGGGGAAAAGAAGAGATGCTTTGTTTTGATTTGAAAAAAAAATATATATATCTCTGGGGTGGATTTAGTGGTTGGGACACAAGTTATAACAATATATTCAATACCCGTATATGAATGGCTAATACTATATATGGAAACTACAAGATGTAAGTTTATAGGACAGAATTTGCTATTAATAGAAATATATAACTACCAAAAGTTGTTAGTAAAAAACTCTCTGGAATTGGGGAGACCAGACTCTCTCTCGTACAAAAACTGGGAAAAGGAAAAAAACAAAGCATCCATCAGGGTTAAAAAGCATGAGATATTCCGCATGGAGTCAATCGGATGAAGAAATTCATAAGTTGTTGTTGTCAAGGTTTTCATCAGCTGGACCTTTTTGTTTTTTCTATCTTGAGATGGGAGAGAGAGTGAGAGAGAGTGAGAGAGAGATGAGATGAGGGATTAAAACATACCAATTCCTGATCCAATGGGTGGAATTTAGCGTGAAAAAAGAGGTGTGATCCTATTGAAATGGGCTCAAAGATCGATCTAAAAACACAAATCGTTCAACACAATTCCCACCCCCACCAAAAGAGAATTTGCTTGTGGTTTTGTAACAAAGAGAAAAACACCAAGAAGCTCACAAAAAATTTTTCAACCACAAAAACTTAGCGCTAATTGGTGTCTGGGTGTTGAAATGGTTAGGGCAGCCTACGCAAAAAGGGCAAACATCAACACTATCAAATACAGAGGTCTGATAATATATAAACACTGAACACACACAGACAGAAATGTCGCAGAGAAGAGACTCGTCGTTCAGCCGGGCCGGCTCTTCGCGGCGGTCCTCGTTGCTGCGCCCGATGAGCATCCACGGGGCCGAGGAGAACAGCACTGAGATGTTTGACGGGGCAGCTGGAGAGAACATCCCATCGTCAATCTCGTCTTTCCACCATCTCCACCACTTTGCCCGCCACGACTCGATGGCGTCGACACCCAGCTCGGCAGCTTCCTCGATACGGCGCGGCCGAATCGGCGCGCACATGGCACAGGCCCAGGCTGAGATGGTGAGCCTCACGAGAATGAACTCCCGTTCCCGCTCAAGATCGAGGTCCGTGGACCAGTTCAGGTTCTTCGACCCGGAGGAGGTCGAGGCTGCCCAGGGCTCGTCGACGATGGAGGAGGACGTGGACTACGACACGAACTGGGACGACCACTACAGACGTGGAAGTGTCACCAGCATGAGCGTCCAGGACTATGGCTCTGTTGAAAGGGTCATGACGAACTCCACTTATACATATAGAGACCGGGTGCCCAGTGATGCCAGCCGTGGACTGCTCGAAAGTGATGGGCTCCATTCTGATGAAGAGGAAGGGGACCAGGACAGCATGAATCCCACGGCATCGAACAACCAGAACCAGGTTCACGAGGTTGATGCTGCACTACACGAACACTACTTCCCAAACTTCCCTACAAAGATCAAGTTCCAGAGGTTCTACATTGCTGAGGAGGACTTGGTGCTCGGAATTGCCGGTTACAAGACTCACAAGTTGAGACTCTACCTATACTACATCTTTTGTTGCATTACTTTCGGGCTGGGATACCTGCTTTTGAGATGGTTTCCCAAGTTCAAGTTCACATTCTATGGAGAACACGTCCCACTTGCGAAAGCAGAATGGGTTGTTATTGAAACAGAGCGCGGTGAGCTCAGCGTTACCGATATCCATAGACAGTGGTACAACAGACCTCTTTCCACGATCATGAACGTTCCACATCTCGATACTCAGAGCACACAGACAGGGTCTGGCTCAGGATCAGGTGAGTCCGCCAGTTTTGCACTCAACCTTGATCCAATCATCCCGATTCTTATCTACTTCGAGTACCGCTACCTAAGACTCTACTACAGTCCAGTTGAAGACATTTACAAAACAAACACAAACTGGGTTGACTTCTCGTGGCTTCATCATTCCAGGGAAGGTTTAAACTCTGATGCATTTGAAGACCGTCAGATTGTCTTTAATACAAACTCCTTGGACTTGAAAGAAAAGTCAATGTCTCAATTGCTGGTCGATGAGGTATTACATCCGTTCTACATGTTCCAAGTGTTTTCAATCATTCTATGGGCATTCGACGAGTATTACTACTATGCTGCATGCATCTTTCTCATATCTATTGTCTCAATAATCAATACCCTAGTGGAGACAAAGTCTACCATGAAGAGACTTGCGGAGATCTCAAGATTCCAGTGTTCTGTCCGTGTTTGGAGAAACGGATTCTGGAAAGAGACATCTTCGCATGATCTGGTTCCAGGTGATGTTTACGAAGTTTCTGATCCATCGTTATCAACAGTTCCATGTGATTCTGTTCTCTTATCCGGTGATGCTATCCTCAACGAATCTATGTTGACCGGTGAGTCTGTCCCTGTTACAAAACTCCCAGCTACACCAGAAACACTTGATCATCTCATCGAAGCCGGATCTCAAATCACATCACTCCTTGCCAAATCCTATTTATTCAACGGTACAAAGATCATCAGAGTTCGCCATACTGCTTCGGAACCAGCATTGGCACTCGTCACACGCACAGGATTTTCCACTACAAAAGGTGCACTACTTCGCTCCATGCTTTTCCCTAAACCAGCAGGGTTCAAATTCTATGAGGATTCATTTAAATACATTGGTTTCATGTCCATCATTGCATGCTTCGGATTTGTCTTCTCAACGATAAACTTCATCAAACTTGGACTGGGATGGAGGATTATCGTGCTTAGGGCATTGGATATTATTACTATTGTGGTACCACCTGCACTGCCTGCGACATTGACCATTGGAACCAGTTTTGCCTTGTCTAGATTGAGAAAGAAGGATATTTTCTGTATTGCACCAACGAGGGTCAATGTTGGAGGGAAACTTGATGTTTTGTGTTTCGACAAGACAGGAACATTAACGGAGGATGGACTTGATGTCTATGGCATCCATTCTGCTCAAAATTTCAACGAGAGAAAGACTGATGTGGGATCCTTGGATGATAAGATGATTAAGGCGCTTGTATCCTGTCATTCGCTTCGAGTCGTTGATGGTGAGCTCATTGGAGATCCATTGGATTACAAGATGTTTGAGTTTACTAAATGGCAATATGAGGAAGAGTTTACTGGATTCAACTCGTTGAATGAAAGCAGAAACGATGAGGATATCTTGCCTGAGAATACAGGGATTTCGCCTTCAGTGGTGTATCCTACAAACGATACGGGTAAGATGTTGGGTATTTTGAGAAGTTTCGAGTTTGTTTCCGAGCTGAGAAGAATGAGTGTAATCGTCAAATGTGGATCCGAATTCACTGTGTTGACAAAAGGAGCACCAGAAGTAATTAAGGATATTTGTGATGAGAGAACATTCCCACCAAACTACGAGGATCTATTACACCATTACACTCACAATGGTTACAGAGTCATTGCATGTGCCGGGAAACCATTGAAGAAACATACCTGGTTGTACTCTCAAAAAGTTTCGAGACAAGAGGCTGAATGTGGTCTTGAATTCCTTGGATTCATTGTGTTTGAAAACAGATTGAAACCATCCACTTCTGGAGTATTGGCCGAATTGAGAAACGCACAGTTGAGAAGTATCATGTGTACTGGTGACAACCTTCTCACTGCTGTGAGTGTTGGCCGTGAATGTGGTATGATTGACAATGGTGAATTGATCTTTGTTCCACAGTTTGGGGAAGATGGCATCACCTGGCATGAGATTGATGATAACGACCTGACACTGGATTCTGTGACCTTGAGACTCTATATGGAGAAAGCTTACAGCCTCGCAGTTTCTGGTGATGTTTTCAGACATGTGTTGAAGAACGAAGTTGATTTGTATTCCGATGATTACATCAAGACGATGCTGCTCAAGGCCAACATCTTTGCGCGTATGTCACCTGATGAGAAACATGAATTGGTTGAACAGTTGCAAGAGTTGGATTATACTGTTGGATTCTGTGGTGATGGTGCTAATGATTGTGGTGCCTTGAAAGCTGCTGATGTCGGTATTTCCCTTTCCGAAGCCGAGGCATCCGTTGCTGCACCTTTCACCTCACGCAAGTTTGAAATTTCATGTGTTCTTGATGTGATTAAACAAGGTCGTGCTTCATTGGTAACATCTTTCAGTTGTTTCCAGTACATGTCGCTGTACTCTGCAATCCAATTCATCACAGTGTCGATTCTTTACAAACGTGGTTCAAACCTCGGTGATTTCCAATTCTTATGGATCGACTTGTTCTTAATCCTTCCGTTGGCTATTTTCATGTCATGGTCCGATGCATATGGTAAGATTGTTCCCAAGAGACCTTCGGCAAACTTGGTTTCTCCGAAATTGTTGATTCCACTGTGTGTCAACATCTTAATCATGCTTGTTTTACAAACTTGTTTATGGCTCTATGTCCAAACTATGAGTTGGTATATCAAGCCTGTTCCTGGTGGTGACGATGCTGTGCAATCTTCGGACAATACTGTCTTGTTCTTCTTTTCGAATATGCAGTACATTCTCTGTGCAATCACATTGACTGTTGGACCACCATACAGAGAGCCAGCGACGAAGAACGTCCCATTCATTGGGAACGTTGTTGTTTCGTTCTTGCTCAGTGTTTTATTGATGAATGTTGATGTTGATGGGTTCTGGGGTGAATTGTTCCAATTGACTGCAATTTCCACAGGTTTCAAGTGGTTGATTGTGATTCTTGGGTTTGTTAATCTAGCAGCTTGTCATTACATCCCACCACATTTCAAGACTTTGTGGAGAAAGAGGGTGAGTTCGAAGAAGTACAAGAGATGGCTCAAGGAATCACGGTTATTTGTCTAAGTATACAGCAAAAACAAAAATATATAGAAAAGAGGTTGTTTAGTCCTTCTTGTCTGGGATGACAGAGTCATCTGGCTTCAAAGTAGGGAACAAGAGAACTTCTCTAATGTTGTTGGAGTTCGTCAAGAACATAGCCAATCTGTCGATACCACAACCCCAACCACCGGTTGGTGGAAGACCGTACTCCAAGGCGTTACAGAAGGTCTCGTCAACGAGCTGAGCTTCGTCATCACCCTGGTCCTTCTGTCTAGCCTGTTCCTCGAATCTCTCTCTCTGATCGAATGGGTCGTTGAGCTCTGTGTAGGCGTTACAGATCTCCTTTGTGGCAACAAACACCTCGAAACGCTCACAGAGACCCGGGATGTCACGGTGGTATTTGGCGAGTGGGGACATCATCTGAGGGTGACCAAAAATGAAGGTTGGGTTGATGCACGTGTCCTCGAGCTCTCCAACAAGCTTGTCGAGCATTCTGGCGTTGGTGAGTGGAGGTGAGCAGTCGAGCTTGTGCTTGATGAGGATGCTCTTGAGGAACTCACCCGTCTCCGCAGTGTGAAGCTGGTCACCTGGCGGGAACTTGACGTCGAAGGTCTTCTCGAGTTCTTCAATCATGTTGATTCTCTTCCATGGTCTCGAGAAGTCCAAGGTCAACTCACGGCCTTCTGGGCCGTCTGGGTGGTATGTGAGCTTGTAGTCGCCCGTGATGGACTTGACCATTTCGGAGAAGAGCTCCTCGGTCATGTCCATGAGGTCGTAAACGTCCGCGTAGGCTTGGTAGAACTCGCAAGTGGTGAACTCCGGGTTGTGTGTCATGTCGATACCTTCGTTTCTGAACTGACGGCCAATCTCATAAACACGCTCCATGCCTCCGACAACGAGCTCCTTCAAGAAAAGCTCAGGCGCAATACGCATGTACATGTCCATGTCGAGCTCGTTGTGGTGTGTGATGAATGGCTTAGCGGTGGCACCGCCGGCAATGACGTTCATCATAGGGGTCTCAACCTCGACAAAGGCCCTGTTGTCCAAAAAGGATCTGATGTACGAGATGATCTTGGATCTGGTGATGAACTTGTCTCTGGTGGCGTGGTTCACGATCAGGTCCAAGTAACGCTTTCTGTATCTCTGTTCCTGGTCCTTGAAGCCGTAGTGGTCCGAAGGGAGCATGTGGAGACAAGGGGTAAGCAGCTGGACAGAAGTGGCAAAGATGGACAATTCACCTTCACCACCCTTCTTCGGCTCCGTTCTGCCCGGGTAGCCGGTAACACCAATGATATCACCTCTCTTGAGCAAATCGTGGGCTTCTTCGTAGTTCTCAGCAGAGTCCTGGGCCTGTGCCATGATCTGGACTTGGGTACCATCACCTCTCAAAACATAAAACTTGAGCTTGGAGCCAGACTCTCTCTTGGCAGTGACACGCCCGGCAACAGAGACGCTGACGTCTCTGAGGGTCTCACCACGCTTCAAGTGGCCGTATTCTTTCAAGAACTGCTGGAGGGTGATGGAGACGTTGAACTTGTGTGGGTACGGGTTTGGGCTCTTGGTCTGCTTCAACTCGGCAATCTGTCTGGATCTGATCTCGAAGAACTGGTTAGGGGTCAGCTCCTGGAGCACGTCCTTCTTCTTGGATGGCTTTTCAGCGTCTTTGGCAGCTCTCGTGGCAGCCTTCTGGGCCTTCTCTTCTTCTCTCTGTCTCATCTTCTGTCTCTTCTTGAGCTCCGACTTGGACACCTGCTCGCCCGTCTTCTCGTCCAGGTAGAGCTTCTGCACAGCCTCAGCGGCACCGGCAACGTCGGACATCTTTTTCAATTGGGTGTAAAAGCTTTTAAAGAGAGAGAGATGAGTCTTTGGAAACTGAAATTTTTCGTCTAATCGACGTCGAAGTATACCGAGGGCTTTTCAGTCACGTGATGGTGTATGAATTCCGACTACATCAACGAGATGGAAAGAAAAAAAAATCGCTGAAAAATGCTATAAAAGAGGTTTGTCTACCATCTTTTCTTTAATACAAAAGGGGTTTCTTATTGAAGAGTTTGAAAAAAAATGGCAGAATTGAGAAGGTGAGTTTGGTGTCATGTGCCCAGCCTCTTTTATGTGTCTTTTTACTAACAGAATTTCCAGTGTCAAACCACAGTACATCCCTCCAACCACAAAGGTGGTGCAGATTGAGTCCAGCGTATGTCCATGATCTAAAGCTATTTGAGATTTTTTGCCCGCTCTTACTAACACCTCCCCCACAGGCCGCTCTCAAGATCGTCAACCACGCCGTTGAGGCTTTTCCACGCATTGCCTCAGGCCCTGTGATGGGATTTGACGTTCATGAAGACGTGTTGAAAGTCACTTCTACATATCTATTCCCCTTCTTGACGGAGGACTCTTCCCCATACCGTGCAAAGATCAACGTCAAGTACCAGGAGGACCTCATCTCCGAGCTGAAGGAGCTCAAGAGCGCTGTGCAGTTGCTGGGTTGGTATCAGACTTCGGTTTCCGGCTCCTTCATCACAGAGTCTTTGCTCGAATCCTTGGCCTATGGCCAATTGAAACAGTCCGCCAACTCGATTGTGTTGATCCACGACCAGGCCAAAGCCAAATATGGCGTCTTGTCTCTGCGTGCTTTTAGACTCACAAAGAAGTTCATCGAGACGTACATCGCAAATGACTACACCGTCGAATCCCTCAACACACATGAGCTTTCCTTCGATTCGATCTTCGAGGAGCTCAAGGTGACAATCAGTAACAACCATCTCGTCGACTTGTACTTGGCCTCGCGTGATGCGCAATTCTTCACCTCGACCACACCGCTCGAGACAACACCAACAAAGACCCTGGCTACGGTGGACAACGTCGAGTCGCTCGTCGAGTCCGTTGATGAGATGACACAGATGTACTACCAGATGCACAAGAAGAAGAGCATTGGAAAAGAAGCTGTGAGTCTCCAAGAATGGCTTCCGCTTGCCGGTAAGATTGCGTACACAGCAGAAGATGTTGAACAGATGGTGCTGAGTCAATTTGTGACGGATGCTGCCATCAAGCCATGATAATATATAAATACGTTAATTGGAGGGGCTTTTTTTTTGAAACATGTATTTTTTGTAAAAGAACCAAAAGGTGGGGAGTGGGGGACCTGCCCCCATATATAGGATTAATGAAGATTTCCTCTCTTTGCTCTCTGGTCCTCGACAATGGCCCAGTACTTGTGTTTGAGCTTCTGTCTCCACCATGGCCCGGTGTATCTCATGATGATAAACGTGCCCATTGAGCCAAACAGCGCAAACCCAGAGTTGATGAAGGCGTTCTTGAGCCCCAAGTTATCAACCCAAGTGGTGAGACCATAAGAACAGGCAAAGGACATTGTGTTTCTAATGAGAATAACAACAACCATTCCTTCAGTAGACATGTCGTAGTAACAATCAGTACAATACGTGACCGAGGTAGTCGAAGAGAAGATACCAGAACCTCCCAACACACCCATTGATAAGACAAGTACAAACCAGTGTACTTGGTAATAAGCACCAACACCCCATCCAATCGAAGCAAGCAAACCAATAACCATACGAATAGACAAGATCCACAAACGATCCTCGGCATAGGACAATCCACCACGACGACGGGCAAACCACATTTTGAGAATATCAGAGAGTGGAGCTGCAAAGAAGTAAAAGAGAATACAACAAATCACTGGAGCCAAATAAGCCAAACCACGAGCATTTGGAGAGAAGTTGTATGGCTCTGCACTGAGGATACGAGATGCAGTTCCGTTCAACAAGTTGAACCACACCAAGGAGGATCCATTGATGAAACCTGCCCATAAAACCGAAGGGAACTGCATCATCTTGAAAATTCCAAAGAAAAGGTGTGGTAGGATGAAACGGTCAATCTTTCCCGAAGTGAAAGATAGCTTGTCCTTCCAAGTCTTTGTAGACAACTTCTTCTCCTGCTCTGAAACCTCGTCGGTGTGCTCGTCCACAACGAAGTCGATCTTGTTCTCCTCATCATTGACAGGGACAGAACCATCGTTAGAGTCAATGGCAATTCCATCAACAAACCCGAGCTTAGAAGTACTGAGCTTTCTGTTGAAGTTTGTCTCCTCCATGAAGAAGAAGAGGAAGATGAAACACACACCGTCAAACACAGCACACCACCACATCACCCATTGCCAGCCCATTCCCTCGGTGATGAAGCCAGAAATGACGGAGGCGATGTAGTTTGAAACAGAAAGGGAAAGTCCATAGATACCGAGACCCATTGCACGTTCGTGCTCAAAAAACACGTCAGAAATGGAGATTTCACCCAATGACTCAGCAGGAGAACCAAAGAACCCTTGTAAGATCTTTGAACCAATCCATTCAGGATTAGACTTTGTGTATGGAGCCCAAACCGAAATCAGACAAGTGGCAAACGTTGAGAAAAGATACACTGGTCTCTTTCCCCACTGCAAGGCAATTGGTTGGAAAACTGCACATCCAAGACCAAAGAAGAGAAACATGTATCCTGTTCCTGCGTTAAGCTGCTCAAGCGTCAATCCAGTCTCCTGAGAGACGTTGGAGAGAACAGAGTAGATGGCAGCAGATGGGACACCAATGGCAAAGATGTAAACCACTGTACAAAACACCGACATCCACTTGCGCTTGAAATCCCAGTTGAGAGGATCGTCGGGGTCATCTGAAGGTGTTGGGATCAGCACGACATCTTTGTGGGCGGTCGAATGACGGGATTTGATCTTTCCTTCGAGATCCACCAAGGTGGTGTTTCCCGGGATGGCTTCGTGGTTGATTGGGATCATCCTTGGGGTTGGTTAATCTGATCTGAGCAGTTTAGAGGGATCAGCAATGCCTTTATATATATAGCTTTTAGCAGTTAACGATAAGAAGCGCAGGGGTTTCCGAATTCGGACAGCGCGCGGAATCCCGCAATTACTCGAATTGGCAGCCAGTAGAGAGATGCTTCAGCCTTTTGTGTTATTCTCTTTTGGTTTCTTTCTTTACTCCTCTCTTTGGAATGTCTGTTTATCTTATTCTCTTGTTATTTTTTCCTCCAACTCCCTCAAAATGAAACTACAAAAACCACCCACCCACCCCCTTGTCGATTGCAAAAATCCTGTCTCGGCTTTCTTGCGCCGCTTCCCCGGACCCTTCAAAATCCTCCCACACAGATCGCCTGTCACTTTTTATCAATTGAGATAAGACTTATGACAAAAAAAACAAGATCAGTGGCTGTAAACAACAGTCCATAGCGAACAAAAATTGCCGTTACCGCATTGGGGAATCTACAGTTTTGTTATTTGTTTCCTATTTAAAAAGCCACACTTTCTTTGCCCTCTAAAAACCCCCACCCCTTTTTTCTAAGTTCACACAGTAAATGAGCTACAAGGAGATCTCCGAGCGTAAAGTCAAAGCAAGAGACGCTCTTTTCAAACAAGAATGGTTGGTCCCACAAGATCAACTCCCAGGGGATGAAATTCTCGATGTTCTCGAATATCCCAACAAGTTTCTCACCCCTGAAGAGATCTCAATCACCGAATCTTCGGTGCAGAATCTAAGAACAAAGATCAAATCTCGGGAATGGTCAGCAGTTGAGATCTCCAAGGCATTCATGCATAGAGCCACTATTGCTCATCAACTCACCAATTGTCTCACCGAAGTCTTTTTCGATATGGGATTAGAGATGGCCCAGGAACTCGATGAGTACTATCAACGAACTGGGAAACTTAAAGGGCCATATCATGGATTCCCCATCTCTTTGAAAGACAATCTCATCGTTCGTGGAGTCGGTGCATCCATTGGTTTGACGGCATTTGTTGATGATTCCTTTGAAGCCAAGGATGAATCCCTCGTCGTGAAAGTCCTTAGAGATTTGGGTGCTGTATTCTATGTAAAGACAAACATCCCTACTGCAATGATGATGGGTGAGTCTATGAATAGAGTATGGGGATACACTCTCAACCCATTCAACAGGAATCTGAGTTGTGGTGGGTCAACAGGCGGTGAAGGTGCCTTAATCGCCCTTAGAGGTTCTGTGTTTGGTATTGGTGGTGATATTGGTGGAAGTCTTCGAATCCCAGCTGCTTTTCAAAATTTGTACACGTTGAGAACAACTGCAGGAAGATTACCTGGTTGGGGAAATCGTGGTGCATTGAGTGGATTGGAGAGTGTTTTATCAATGTGTGGACCGATGGCTAGAGAGTTGAATGTCATTGAAGAGTATTGTAAACATGTCACTTCTATGGGATTGGAGAATGAAGATCCAAAGATGTTCCCATTTGGATGGAATGATGATTTCAAACTTCCGGAAAAACTCAAGTTTGCAGTTGCCA
Source organism: Petasospora hungchunana (assembly GCA_030563225.1). Lineage (NCBI taxonomy): Eukaryota > Fungi > Ascomycota > Saccharomycetes > Phaffomycetales > Wickerhamomycetaceae > Petasospora > Petasospora hungchunana. The sequence continues at coordinate 13,149 of JAKUBL010000030.1, forward strand.
GAGAAGATGATTATTTACATCCATACCCTTCAGTGCTTAGAGGAATGGATATTGTCATTACCAAATTGAAAGAAGCAGGTCATGAAATTGTTGAATGGGATGCCACTGGACATGGAGCACTTAATCAATTGGTACATGAATTCTATGTTTCTGATGGAGGTGCCACTGTTAATGCTCTTCATAACAAAACCGGTGAACCATTTTATGAATTCATGGAGATTTATAGAGATGCACCACAACTCAGTGTTGCCAATGTTTGGGAAATGCAAGCTCGTCGTACAAGCATTGTCAAGCAATTTATTGATAAATGGCAAAACACGTCAAAGCTCACCAGTGATGGTGAACCAGTTGATGGGTTATTATTACCCGTCTCTGCCTTTTCTGCATCTCCATTGGATCATAACAAGTATTGTGGATATACTGCTGTTTTCAACGGTCTTGATTGGCCTGCTGGGACTGTTCCTGTCACTAGAGCAGACAAGGATATTGATGCCAAAGAGGATTATACACCTAAACACGAGTGGGATCAAAAGTGTTATGATTCTTATGATCCAGTCAAATGTCATGGTGGACCCGTTTCAGTACAAGTTGTTGGTAGAAAATTACAAGATGAGAAAGTATTGAAGATGATGGAAGTCATTGCCAAGGTTTTGGGAACGTATGAATATTGGGGGAAAGGAATGATGTAATGGGCTACAGAATAAGGGGGCACTGCTGCTACTACAAGTCAAACCACAAAGAACCCAAAAACAAAATGTTTCTATCTGTGTGACTCCCCCATATGAAAAAGTGGTTCGATATACTAAAATAAAATGACGTAAAAAAAGACAATGGACAAAACAAAAAGATGTAAAAAAAAGACAATGAGAAACTTTATTTCATTAGAAGGAAAAGCAATTCTAAAAAAACTCCCCGATAAGCAAATGGTTTATATAGAAACGAACAACAACAACAAAATAAGACGGCGCTTGCCTAATCGGGTAATCAAAAACCTGTCAAAAGCGCGCAAATCCGGATTTTGGCCCCCTTCACCCCCCACTAAACCCGATTCGGTAATGACTCAAAAATATAAAAAATGGCGAAATATTTTTTTTTTTTTTTTTCGGCGGCTTTTGTCTGATAGAAAAATTAAAAACGTAGCGCCAACAAAAAAAACATACAAAAAAGAAAAAAAACATACACACATACAAAACACACATAGGAAAAAACCCTCCGTATCCGAATATAACCCATACCTTTTTTATTGCTCACAGAAAGAGATAAAACTCCTGACTTTTTATTCATTTTGCACTCTTAACAGAAGAACTCCACATTACACTACAAAGAACAAAACAAAGACACACCACACCCCGCACCAGTCCATGAACATTAAAGGGGTTTTCAACACCAACATGAGCAAGGACGTTGTTTCTCCATTTGCACAGCTCTCTCTGAAGCCATCTGTATCGAAAAGTCGTACAAGTTCGACGTCATCTCATGGCTCTCAAACTATGTATGGTTATGTCCATGAGAATGCCATCGTTGATGATGATGAAGAAGTGAGGAGCACACCCAACCTTGTTGCAACGTCAGTAGAGAATGGAACAGGGAAACTATTACCCTCATTATCAACAATTTCATTACTTTCATTGAGTCGGGATATGGAAGGATCACCTTCCGAAATGAAACGTAAGTCATTATCAAGACAAACATCATTTTCATCAGCAAGAGTTCCATTGCAAATCCATCAACAACGTCATCAACAATACTTCCCAAACTCATATCATTCACGCAGAGCATCCCAACAGTTCCCACAACCAATCCCTATCGGAACGACACCCGATACACCGACATTTGGACCAACGTCATTAGCAAGTTCACCTTCTGGGTTTTTATTGGGTCAACAACAACTACCCAATTCATTACAACAACGAGGAGGTTTCCCAATGATGAGAAACAATAGTCAAGGCTTGGGAAACATGAGCCCTTTTTTGAATCCAATCCAGGGTGAAGTGCCAATGACACCGTTAATGCTTAGTGGGTCGCCCAAAGATGAGGTTGACTAAGTGTGTATATATATATATAGTTGTTATAATTCAATTAAACACACACACACACATTACATTCTCGAGTTGATAATGTCCACAAACTCCGCCTTCAAAGAGGCACCGCCAACGAGGAATCCATCGACATCGGCCTTGTCCTTGAAAGTAGGAGCGTTCTTACCATTGGCAGAGCCTCCGTACAAGATTCTTGTGGCTTCGGCAACGTCTTCACCAAGCTCCTTCTTCAAGAAGGCTCTGATGTTGGCGTGTGTCTCCTGGGCATCTTCCGGAGTCGCAGCCAAACCGGTTCCAATGGCCCAGACAGGCTCGTAGGCGATGACGACGTTGGACCAGTCCTTGACGAGCTTCATCACAGCAGAGAGCTGTCTCTCGTTGACCTGGTCGGTGACACCAGCTTGTCTCTGCTCAAGTGTCTCACCAATGGCAAGCATAACCTTGAGCCCGGAGTCAAGTGCAAACTTGACCTTCTCAGCAACAAACTCATCAGACTCACCAAAGATGGTACGTCTCTCCGAATGACCCAACAACACCCAAGTGGCACCAACGTCCTTCACCTGTTCAACAGAGATTTCACCAGTGTAAGCACCAGAGCCCTTAACATAGGCATTCTGTGCACAGACTTCAACCTGTGGGGTCTTGACGAGGGAAACAGTCAGATCCAAGTAAGTGGAAGGTGGTGCAATCACAACCTCGGTGTTGGCATCAAGAGAAGCAGTGTTGAGACGTTCGACAATCTCCGTGATGGAGGCCTTGGACCCGTTAAGCTTGAAGTTACCACCGACAAAGAACTTTCTAGCCTGGGAGTGTTAGTCATATATATATACATATGTTGGAATTGAGTATAACAGATTGACACACCATTTTGTTATTGTTATTGCTGTTGTTGTTGTTGTTGATGATAGTGGGATAAAAGGTGAATTTTGCGAATGGATTAGGTCCCTTTTTTTTATATAAGAAGCGGGGTCACCACACCACGGGGAAAAGATCAGTCACGTGAGTGCATCACGTGATTAGTTTCTCAACTAGTTTCTTTAACTTATAAACTAACAAACTACTCTCATACAAAAGAGATGTATATATAAATAAATAAAAAATGTTCTAGTCACAACCATTGAGCGTCTTGCGGAACATCTCCTTCAATTTTTGTTCTTTTTCATGCTGTCTCCTGATGGTTTCGGCATCGAGTCCTTGTTCTTGATAAGTCATATCCATATAACTGTTGGAGTTCTTGAGCACTTCACTCTTGAGTTCTGCACGGAACGCAGACTCGTCTTCGTCTTCATCCCATTTGTGCAATGTTGTCTTGAGCGTGTATTTATGTGTGTCCTTGTTCTTCTCCATCATGATCAACTGACAATGCGGTACATTCTTTAACGATTCAAACTCTTCATACGTCCATCGGAACCACTTCATCAAAAAGACACGTGCCCAGATTCCATGTGTCACCAGCACCAACACAGAGGGGAACTTGTCACTGTTGAACTGACGAAACAACGTTTCGTTGAAACCAGCACATCGATCATACACATCAGCAGCACTCTCTCCAAATGGAATACGATAAAAGAAATGTCCATAATGTGCTCTCTCTTGCCAGATCTTCTCCATTTCTTCGGCAGAGCTTTGGAAGTTGCCAAAATCTTGCTCCCTCATTCGAGGTTCTTCATGGACTTTATACCCAACCCCACACTGTTCAACACCAGCAATGAGACCATCCAACGTTTGACGTGTGCGTTTATATGGAGAAGTGTAGAATAGAACAGAGTCCTCGGGTGTGAGTAATGACTTGAGTTTGAGCCCTGCGTCCGTGGCTTGACGATGACCTCGTTCTGTTAAGGCAATCTTATGATTGGGGATATATCTGTTGACTGACTTGTCACAGTTTCCCTCACTTTCGCCATGTCTGACGAGGATAATGAGCTTTTGAGTGTTAGTATGGTGTGTCTGGAGTATATATATATATTTCAAGGACATACCCTTGGTCTTCCCATGTGTGTTTTGGTTAATTGGTGGTGTGTGTGAGTGTGTCAGAGTAATGTCTGTTTTTTTTTTAGTGGGCCACACTTTATGTTTGGGGGGCTATGATATGGTGATCTTTGAGTGTGTGTGTGTGATGATGATGTTATATATATATAGAATGATGTAATCATTCCGATTGTTTCATAGATTGTTTCATAATGTTGTTTATCATTTCTTGGTAAACACAAAGTCGTGGTGTGGTGGTGAGCTCACAGAGGAGGGGGGGAGGCCATACTTATTTGTATGGGAGAAAACTTATATATCTTATGTCCTCTTTTTGTCTATATATATACATGAGATAGAGATGGAAGAATACCCCCAGTGTCCGATATTACAAGTGAATTGAAGTGTATTGCGTGGTAGAATAGAAGAGATCATGTGCCATATAAGCGTCTCCTCCTTGATAAGACTTTTAGTAGTGTGATTCATTTATAGAAGTGATACACATATCATATGACAAGTGTTATATACACGCAGCAGTTCTTTGCCAAGTCTTGTCAAGTCTTGAAGCAACTCCTCCCTTTCTCGAACAGCTTCCCAGATCAACACATGCTAGACACCAGACACATGCTAGACACACATACAGACCAAAACACACATACACACAAAAACTACACATCCAATGCAAACCATAACCATTAACCATAAACAATAACAATAACAACAAAAATTTTTATACCCTTCTGTGTTTCACGTCTTCCGTCTACGTCTTGATTTCAACGATTTGTGAGTTCTGTAATGTTGCATGCAGTTATCCTGACGGGCAAAACGGGCTTCACAACCAGGATGTGGACATTCATGTTTTCTCTCACCAGTATGGATCCGGGCATGTCTTGCCAAATGGCCCGATGTGGTGAAACATTTGTCGCAGGTTTTACACTTGTATTTGCGTGGTTTCTTATCCTGTGGTTGTGGTAAGAGAGGGGTGTGTAGTGAGGCCAACGACGCCAGCGACGCAAGCTGGAATGGTGGTGGTGCTTTGTTGAAGGCATCAACGTCGCTCAGTATGACAGAGATCGGGGGTAGTGATACCTTCTGGGACATCTTTGAGGACACAATAGGAGCGTGTGTGTAAAGACCGTTGCCAAGAGGAAATCGGCAGACCCTTAAATACGTTTGCGAGTCGAAGGTGCCGCACGCTGATTGGACCGGGTCCCAAGGGAGGGGTCCTTTGCCAAGACCCGCCAAAAGACCCTGCTTAAAGAGGTTTTAAGGGGGCCTTTTTCTTGGCTTGTTTTTTGTGGTAGTTGATGGGGTATGTATCGTTATATTTCGACTTTTATCCAATGTTTTCCAATATTCTTTTCTATTCAAATACATTGGGAAACACCTTCTACGCTCGCTTCCAAATGCGGAAGCGTGGGCCGGTGCCACAGAAATTTCGCCCCACCGCCTGAGGGGGATCAAAACACAAACTCCTCCCCCTCCCCCCTTCCCGATTTCCGCCAATAGGCTTTGCTTCCCGTTTTAGACAACGGACTATGACTCTTCTTTATACGTCATGTATTCAAAAGACAAAAAGAACAAGAGCACATACACACAATTTGCAATAAGGAAACAACAAAAAAAGCATAAAGATCCTCTTACCCACCTCGGCTACGGAGTCCCCCTCTCATCATACCCGTCTAGAGACACACAGATAACAATTATTTAATTGGCCAACCACACGCGTCACGGGCTTTTTTTTTGCCACCCTAACTCCGCCCTATCTCCCTGATTACGACAGACAGTCAACAAGCCGTATCCCGCTGTAACCATGCCAGTAGTTGCGGGCTTAGACAATTCAAAAGCCTTGTTTTATGACGTCGGTGTTATTCTTAGATCCGTTGTATATACTATAGACACACCTCATGAGAGAATAGTGCTGGGGTCAAAGAAATTCACTCATTTTTTTTTTGCTCGGATGACGGATTCATGTCTGCCGGGAGTGTACACACACACATGATTGCTCCTCCAATCACAAGACGAAGAAGATCCAATTCAATTTCTGAAACGTGACCCAAATACATGTCATCAAAGAGATACGAGTGATCAGCCCTTTCATCTATCCTTCACTCTTTGAAGAAAAATCTAAAAACCTAGAGTGCCAAGCCTTTACACGCAGGGTCCCCACAAGTACGAACAATCAAAAAAGGATCTTCTATTATTGTGTGTATGTGTGTGTGGTGTTACTATATGATGAGATATATATCATATACACCCAATTATAAGAGAGCTTTAGAAGCCTCAACACTGTATAATCACCCCATGACCTCCCCAACCTCAAAAATCAAAGATCACACACACAAAATTCACCCTCTCATAAAGCGGACTTCTCGGCCTTTGATGATAGTCGCCCATTCTCCGCTGCTAAAAAAAAAAAAAAAAAACGCCAACCAATCGGTAAGGGACACACACCAAAACTCAAACATATTGATTATGTAATAGATTACTTAATCAAACTGGTGTTTGGGTGTTGTGGAAACTGGGCTCGTCAAAACACGAAAACACAAAGGGACGTTGAGAACCCCTATTTATATTGAAAAGAGAGGGGGAGAGAGTATTCACTGAAAAACAATGGCAGGGACATTCCAGTACTATCCAACAAATGAGGAACGTGATCGTGACTCGTATCGCATTGTCAACTTTGTGCGCAACTTCTTCCTGAAACTGTACTGGGTATACTACATTCATTTGCCATACTACCTAATGGAGACACAAGATGCTGCTATGCTCCATTCTTTCTTCCTCATTCTCTTCTCATTGATGGTGTACGCAGTGTTTGCATACCTTCCGCATTCTCTCTTCCAGCTGTTCACAAGAAGTTACTACTACTTGACCGGTGAAGATTTCAGAAATCTTCTATTGGACTATGGAATAAAGTCCTCTAGTTAGAATTAGAAACACTCTCCATGACACACACCCACTTTCATTTCAACGCACTAATAAAAAAAAAATAAATTCGTTATACAACAACATGCATTCTAAAAACCTAGAAAGGATATTTCCGAGGATCTTCATACTTTGATCTTGATCTCGATGATTTCCTCTCATGACCTCTTTTTAAACTCCTTGAACGTCTAGAATTTCTTTCATCATCAACTGCAAGTTCATCCAAATCAAGTTCTTGTAAATCCAAATTGAGTCGTTTCAACTCACTAGAAGTTCGTGAAGTAGATGATTTGTTGGATCCTGTACGAACTTTCATCACTTCAACACGTAAATTTCCATTATCATCCGTATCAGTTTCAGATTCTTCATTAGCAGTTGTTGGATCAAGTGAAAGTGAATGCATATGAAGGTCCAATTTTGGACGTTCTTTGGGAATATCATCAAGAACTATCAATTTGGCATCCGAAGATGTCAATGTGATTGTAGGAGAAGTGACGATTCGTGGATTACTGGATTTGGGTGTTTGAACATCTGGACGTGTTGGAAGAGGTGGTGCATCTGGTTCAGAGACGATTCGTGAATCTGTGGATTTGGATTTGTTTTCTGGACGTGTTGGAAGAGGTGGAGCCGTTGGTTCAGAGACAATTCGGGTTAAAAGAGATGGTGCTGATGGTTCAGAGACGATCCGGGTTAAAAGAGGTAGTGCTGATTGTTCGGGAACAATTCGGGTTAAAAGAGGTGGAGCTGATGGTATGATGGGATTTGGAACTTGTGGAGCTTGTGGAGTTTGTGGGGATGTATACTGGGCCCATGGATTACCTCCTGATCTTTCTGGTCTGAGGACTTTCTTGACTTCTAATGATGTAGTGGTCTTAGATGTGGTAGGGAATGGGTTCTTTGAAGTTGCATTTGGGAATGGATTGCGAGAGAGGATAGAATTTTCCGTGCTTGGTCTTGTTGGTGGAAGGAATGACTCTTTTGATTCGAAATTGAACAGATTATCAAATGAACTCTTCACCTGTAGTGGCTCAGTTTCCAATGGTTTCTCCATTTGTTCGACAACAGCTTCGGAGGCAACAAGTTCTGGAACAACAGGTTCTGGAACACCTTCGGAGCTAGGCTCAGATTGACCACCAGTATGGAAAACTCCATCCAACTCAAGCGTCACATCTTCCTTTGGTGGAATAATCCAAGCTTCCGTCTTTGACAATTTCAACCCAGGATGAATCGGTCTCTCATCCTCAACACTTTCCTCTGCAGGAACATCTCCATCAACAGAAATATCAGGGAATTTCTGTTCTGCGGCGGCCTCAATATCATCCAAATCAGGGAACCTGTCCTCCACATTATCCAAATCAGTAACTTCACTAGCGTCATCTTCATCAACACCATCTACACCATCGGCCAGGGACTTCAAGTCACCGACACTCGACTTGGAAGAACGTGTGAGCTCTTGTGGTTGAATAGATGAATAACTCTGGTCGCTCTTAAGAGGCACACTATCTGGTTGTGGTGTCTGTTCTTGAACCGGTTGGACTTGTTGTTGTGTTTCTTGTTGTTTCTGGAGGAAGTACTGTTGTTGCATCTGTGCTTGCTGTTGTTGTTGAATCTGTATCTGCCCTTGGTATTTGGCGTATGATTCAAAGTCATACTTCCCAAATCCATGTGTATCTTTGATGGGCACTTGTTGATTCGTCATATCACAAATCTCACAGAGAACTTGATAGATGTTTGGTCGAAGCATTGGGTTCACTTGAAGCATGATAATTACCAAGTTTTTCAGACGAGAAGGATACTTTGGTGAGCGAGGGAACTGGAAGTATCCATGAAGAATGGCCAATTCACCTTGTGTCTCAAACGGTGTTGTATAGTACATCAGCTTGAACAAGAAGACACCGAGTGCCCAGATGTCGGACTTGTCGTCGATGTTGATGCCTCTGTAGAGATCTATCATCTCTGGAGCTCTGTACTGTGGAGTGGTATTGTGTATGATGTCGTGTGCTACCATCTGGAACTCTTCTTGGCTCTTTGGAGCGGCAATATAGGCGGAAGTGGACCCGAAGTCGGCCAGTTTGAAGTTACCGTCGTAGTCAATGAGCACGTTCTCAATCTTCAGGTCTCTGTGGATCAGTTTAAACTTGTGCATGTCTGCCAATGCTTGAGTGATTTGATACATGATCTTGGTAATCTGGTCCACACGCAATTTCGTCTTGAGATGCATGTTCATAAAGTCCAGCAGCGACTTGTTCGGGCAGAACTCCATCAATAACAACACTTCATAGGTCCCATCCTCCAGCTTCTGGGCATTGGAGTCGTAATACCGCACAACGTACTTTGAATGCGCAAGTCTCTTCATGGTGTCAACCTCCTTACGCAGCAGGTTGAGCTCCGGTTTCGTCTTCACTATCACTCTCTTCAGCACCGCATCCTCTCTATTCTCTTCTTTGGGCGTGCACTTGACCCTATAGATGCGTGCAAACCCACCTAAGATTCGTTAGTTAACCGGACTTTCCGTTCTCTTATCAACACGATCACACCCACCTTCGGCCAAATACGACACGACTTCTGCTGTGTGCTGTCCGACTGTGATGACAGTTCCAGGCTCGAGTTTCTCCATCTGTGGTCAGTTTTGTAGCGGGAAGAAGAAATTGGGAAATGATGATAAAACAGGGGTCCAGTGGCCAAAATTACAGACACATCCTCAGACACGTTGTAACACCCGAACACCAAGTGGGTTACGTAGCCCTGTTCTATTGTGTGTGTTTGGCGTCGCGTTTTGTTTTGATTTCGGGGTAATTAGAGTAGATAGATTTTGTTTCCCGACTTTGTTGTTTTTGAAGTGCCGGGTAAAGGGATGGCAGAGAGTCGTACTCAGATGGGGAACACGTTCCATGGTTTCATCTCCGAGTTTCCCGGTGTCCGAGTCGACTGTTTTGACTCTGTTGAGGTTGCTGGTGAGATAGATGTTGTGTTTTATCTGCTTACACACGCCCATTCAGATCACATGATGGGGCTCGAGTCGCGTGGGTTCAGTGGGAAGACCGTGTACTGCTCAGAGTTGACGCGGAAAGTGCTGGAACGTGATCCGAAATACTCTCAAAACGTCTGTTCTCTTGTTCCTCTCTCACTCAACAAGAGACACAAGATTATTTACAAGGATTCAACCATTGACATTACACTCATCCCTTCAAATCACTGCCCAGGATCTGTCATGTTCCTTCTTGAACACCAGACAAAAGCTGTTCTCCTCACAGGAGACATGCGAGCCGAACGATGGTGGGTCGAATCTCTTTCTCGTAATCCAATTCTTTTCCCATACACCACTACATTACAACAAATGGATATGATCTATCTCGATACGACATATCAGTACAGAAACACACCATATTTGTCAATGATGCAGAACTATGAAGGTCTCCAGCTCCTTGCAGAATTCTTGAAACAATATCCGATGAAGGATGATGATGTACATTTCTTCTTCCCCGATAGTCATCTCGGATTTGAAGAAGTTTGGGCACACATGTCCCAAATTTTTGATACGAGTATTCATTCTACAAGGACATTAAAATCACGAACGACAACTGTGGCGGAAACAGGTGGATATGAGTATGGCGATCAGTTGATTGAAAAGATGACTACATCACTTGGTCCATCGTTCCATGTATGTGGCCAAGCAATGGAAAAAGCAGCATGCTTCAGAAATGATGTCTTCAATGTCAGAATCAAGGCGGTGATTGATATTGAGTATGCGGATATGATGAAGCAGTCAATGTATTGTGACTTGGAAGATGGTAAAGTACCTAACCACTTTGATTATCTGATGGAGTTGAAGAATGGCCATAAGGTATATGAGACCTGGAACACTGATCGGCTCAGGAGATATCTATTGCCCAAAGGTGGTAATAGGTTATTGAGCGATGAAATACTTTGTTTTTTCAGTAGACATTCATCTTATACCGAGTGTCATTCATTTGTGCAGATGTTCAACGTCAAAGATGTGTATCCAATTGTCAAGGACAAAAATTCGTGGTTGGAGAGAGGATTTAGCATCAAGAGACACTTTGGTGACGTTTTGAATGGAGCCGTGTTCAGGTATGATGAGGAATGTACTGAAGCTTATGGTCCTTCTGACCATGTCATGCTGTCAAAACCTGAGACTATTGAAAAACAATGGAATGGAGAACCCAGGGAATTCCAAAAGAGTGTTTCTATTCTTAAGAAGGATTTTGAATCCATCAAGCCAAAGTATGACTTTTATGGACAGGTGAAGATGGGTAATCAGCTTGATGGACTCACTGAGAGTCAAAAGGATGCACAGTTGAGATATCAGAAGGAGGAAAAAGTAGGGGAAGTATTGATGGGCCTCAATCGAATCAGATTTGAGAAAGCATGTTTGAGGGATGGGCGTGAGCATGCTATTTCTGAGATACGAAAGAGATATATGGGGAAGATGAATGTCGATGAAAGTGATGTTGACCAGGGGTCTCTAGATGACAGTGACGATGATCTTTTGGAAGCCAGAGCAATACGTCTTAACAAGAAGCTACCATCAAATCATGGTCTGGTGCCATGGGAAGCTATTGTGATTGATTCATACGACTCGGAAGTTCCAACACCACAAGACCCCCTGTCTTTCAGTAGCCTGTGTTCTACTGAGAAAGATGAGGAGATGACTGAGATTATTGACACTGAAGATGACGAAGATCTCCCTGTTCTGACAGTCCGTTGTACATCTGGCTCTTTGACAAATGGATACACAAGAGCATTTGAGCTGACGAGGCAGGATAGTGGACTGGCACAGTGGAACTACAGCTTGCAAGTCCAAGGACATTAAACATTAATGAGATTATGACAAAAAAACACACACATGACTTTTCTTTTAGGGAGGGTGGAATCAATTTTCTCTCCACTGATGACCACACTTTGTACACTTGTAGAACGTCGTCATTGGCTCATCGGCAGATCTGATTTGTAGCTGGAAGAAGTATGCCTTGTCATTTCCACAGGCATCGATCGGACACTGCGCCGCTGTTTGGTCAACGTTCTCCCACGCACCGTCGCCACCGAGGACATCGTCGATCTGCTTTCTCGGGAGCTCTTTACGGTCAAAGATCTCAGCACCGGATATTGCAAACTCGTACGGACATGTTGGACACGCTAGACAGTTATTGTTGTGGGAGTTTCTTTTCACCTTTTCCTGGTGTTAGTAATAGTCCTATGAATTGGGTGAACTGGAGATCACATACTAGAAGCATATTAGAGCATGTTGGACAAAATGACAACATATTTTGTAAACACTGAAAAAACACTAAAGAGAAACAGAGACACAAAGAGCACATCATCTCCAAATATTTTCCTTAACTATGGACCGGATCTACAGTGACTTCCGACCAGGGGGGCCCTTGTACTTATTTTGGATCAACACGCGCTCTCTTCACACTTGAAAAGTAAGTTAATTGCACCCAAAAATTTGCTAAGAAATGGCATCAGAAGCCGTTAGTTCGGCCAATGATGATCCCACAAACCCAACTGTGGCGAACCGCTCTTTCTACATCCGGCTGCTGTGCGAACCGCCGTCGGATGAGGACTTCTCCACGCTCTTCAACTCCAGAGAGATGGGCCCAAAGAGACGAAGAAGAGGAAGACCGAAGAAAAGGGAGGCACGGCCCAAGTTTCGTGAGGCCAACGAGTGTATGGTGAGCGACGATGACGAGAGCGTGTTGAGCCACGGCCTTGTGAGGTCGAAGAGAGCACCAAAGCCCATCACTCAGTCTCTTCCTGAAGAGCAGAGGAGACGGAGAAAGCCAGGTCCAAAGAAGAAGAGGAAGAAGAATGTCGAGGATGAGGAAGAGGAGAAGGGCACGACTGTGGACACCCAGATTGTTCTTTCTGATCCTGCTAGTGGCTCCGACGAAGATGACGAAGACATGTTTGATGAGTCCGATGATGGATGGAAACCACATGCAAACAACAAACGCCTAACGCCCAAGGACCGCAAGATCAAGGCCAGGGAGAGAATCAGAAAGAAAAGAGAAGCAGAGGAGAGAAGAAAGAGGAGGAAAGAACGCAACGAAGAAGTGAGGTTGGTGAAGCTTGAGAGGACTCGAAAGAGAAAGGTTGGTGATGTGGTTGTGTTCAAGGACGATAGTGGAGAAGATTCAGACGTGAGGCCGAACTTTATGTTTCTTCAGATGAAAGGGAGTCGAATCCTAAAGCCAAGAAAGAAGACAATTGATGAGAGAACCGAAAAAGTGATGAGCATGGACCCATTTGCCAGTCCAAAGAAGCAGAGAGTCGGCGTTCTTCAACTGGAGCCACTCACACTATCCCCATCCAAAAGAGGAGTTTTACCATTCGGGTCCATGTCACCTGCCAAGACGCCGAATGGAAGAGCTGGATCTCCGAGAAAGCTGAGGAAACAGTTAGAGGAAAGTCAAGATCGATCCGCGAGAAAGAAACTCAATCAGAAGCTCTATCAGATTCTTGAAGATGGCCTTGATGAAGATGAAGGGCTTGCAGATGATGTGCGTGTTGCTGAGCGAATCATCATGGAATCGAGGGAGGAAGAAGAATCACCAACCAAGAACCCCTTCTCGACACCGAAGAAACAGACAACAACATCACTTCCTACACACGATCCAAGCTTTGTTCCTACTCCACTCCCAACTGCCGAAGAGAACGAAAAGTTCCTCGATGAAAAATATGACAACAAGGCACTCTTCCTCGATGGGCCTGATGGGTACTTTGACCAACATAGACTCAAGGTACGTACATCGAACAACTCGATGGTGCAGGCACCCGCTCTTGATTACGATGAATTCAACTCTTTGATTCTGCTGAGTGGATTCATGCATCATCATCAAAAGGAGATGTTGTTGCAAGAATATAGGAATCTCTATACGCAGTGGTTGTTTGAGCTCGAAGAGGGATTCAATCTGTTATTCTATGGTATTGGATCCAAGAGGGCATTTGCATTGTCGTTTGTCCAGGACTTTTTGATGGATCGGATTGATGTCCCATCGCTGGTTATTAATGGATATAATCCACTGACAAATTTCGCTGATATCTTGAAACAGATTTGCTCGTTGGTGAAAATTTCCAACTTACCAAGACGACATGGTGAGGTTGTTGATACACTTGTTACTCATTTTGAGAAGAAAAGAGACAAGTCAGTGCAGTTCATCCTACTGTTTCATAATATTGACGCAGAGGCTCTCAGAGATGAAAAGATACAGGACTACATCTCCCGTCTGGCGTCCATCAAACAGATCTATCTCATCACCACGATCGATCATGTCAATGCTCCCTTGCTTTGGGACTCGATCCGCCTTTCAAACTTCAACTTCGTATGGCACAATGTGACTACATTCACGGACTACTTGACTGAAATCTCCTTCCGTGATCCATTGGTGCTTGGACAGACACAAAAGTCTGCTGGTTCGAAAGGTGCCAAGTTCGTTCTGTCATCGCTCACAAGTAACTCCAAGTCTCTCTACAGAGTATTGGCCTCTAATCAACTTCAGATTATGGAGGAGGATCTCGCAAAGGACAATATGGACCGGAAGAGCCATCACGGTTCTATCAAATGTGCATTGGAGTTTACTCGTTTCTTCCACTTGTGTGCAGAGGAGTTCATCTCTTCCAATGAGATCAACTTCCGTACGATGCTGATGGAGTTTGTTGAGCACAAAATGGCCACAATCGTAAAAGATCAGAGTGGTACAGAGATGGTGTTCATTCCTTTCTCGTTAGAAGAGATTGAGAAACTGTTAGAAGAGGAACTGTTATGAATAAACGGAGTTCCGGTGTATCCAAGTCTACACTCCCGCGCGCGCCCGCGCTTTCCCTATTCGGACAACGCGTTACTCCCCGCTCTCGATAAGAACATACTATATAAAAAGGAGTAATGCCCTAGTTCAATTGAGGAAATAACGCCTAAGTAAGCACAAGTATGGCGCCACCAACAGCAACAGAGACAATCGCTGCTCCCGTTCTCAAGCTTTCCGCAGAGTACAAACAGGGCCAGGACGGTCTTCCAGTCCCTGGCGTACACAACATCGTACAGGGCCAATATGAGTATCGCTTCAAAAAGCCAAAGTTCACCGACAAGTACGAAGAGCGCCAGTGGATCAAGGAACACATTGCTGGTGCATTCCGAGTGTTTGGGAGAAAGGGATACACCGAGGGTTCTGCTGGTCACATTTCGGTGAGAGACCCAGTTGATCCGCATACCTTCTGGATCAATCCTCTGGGGAGACACTTTTCATTGATGAGAGCTTCGGATTTGGTTCATGTTGATGAGACTGGCCAAGTAATTGGTGGGAACAAGGCTGCCGTCAATGCTGCTGGATTCGCCATCCATTCTCAGTTGCACAAGGCCAGACCTGATATCAACGCTGCCTGTCATACACATTCAGTCTGGGGTAAGGCATACTCGGCGTTTGGGAAACCACTGGAGATGCTGAACCAGGACGCGTGTATCTTGTACAAGAAGCACACCGTCTACTCCAACTTTGGTGGTGTTGTGCTCGAGGCCGAGGAGGGCAAGAGACTGGCCAAGGCTTTGGGGGACGGTAAGGGCATCATTCTCCAGAACCATGGGCTGTTGACTGTTGGTGAGACAGTGGATGAAGCTGCCTACTTGTTCACCTTGATGGAGAGAACGTGTGAAGTCCAGATGTACTGCGATTCGATGGGTCCGGAACACCAGAAGCTGATCATTGGCGATGAGGAGGCGATGTACACCTATCAGGCAACATCCGACCCGGAGTTCTTGTATGCTACTTTCCAAGGTGAGCTGGAGTATGAGTTTGAGATGACGAATGGTGACTATTGTAAATGAGATGGATGTGATATATTTATTTACGAGCGTTGCGTACACAATTCTATATGTGTAGTATCTTATAGTACATTATCGTATCTTATCAGGTGTCCGGGTGTATATCCGATAATTACGAGATCACTTCGCTCCTTGCAACCATCATTTTTCTTCGAATGGCTAATTGATTACTGATCTATAGAAAGTCCCATCGCTCAGCCGTTAGGGGGCTAGGCCGGCTGTGCTGTTGACCACCAGTTAGCACTGAAGTTGGGCCCTAAATGAAATTACACGATGTCGGCCAACATCGTCTGATCAGTGCCGAGCTATTAAAGGGCCCACTACTAGGATTCACCTTATGTGCTGCTCATGTGTGAGAAGTTATAGCTCGTCTGCTATGGAATGGATCGGAAATTTTAGCCGAACAATGACAGATCACAAGGTTGCTGCTCTCGATATTCTTTAGAAACCGAAGTCCTTGCAGTTTGATCGGTGAATGACGAGTTGAGCTGCCTCATGGCTGCCCTTGTATAGGTCCGCAACGGCCGGACGCTGTCTGTTGCCCGTGGCCCTAAATACCGGAAGCCCAGAAGTTATTCTCATATTTCATCTGTATGGAATTTTTCACTTATTAACTCGGATATGTCGACCGTCGCTTTTGTGGATCAGACCTTTGGACAACTCTTTTTGCTCAATTTCATATCTTTCGATGTCAGCTAAAGGACCCCGGCCCAGATCTCAGATCTAGGAACTCATCGCGCGGGGAGATGAACATCAAGAAGGCGCAACTATAGGAAGCCAAGCATCTAGGGAAGATCTGCCCGCATCCAGGGGGCGCCCCCTAGTAATCAGATCATAATTGGGCTGATTATCAAAAGGGACGAGAACAAGGTGCCTGTGAATTCAGGATGATTCCCACTCGTCTCGTGTAGCGCATTCCCCCCTGTACAACCCAAACCATCAACATAAACTTGCCGAAATCCCCCGAGGCATTGGTCCAGCGTTTTTCCGTTCGTTCAAGGTTGGCCTCGAGCCAGCTGTATACAAACATCCGCTTCGGCCTGTGACGGAAAACACGTCATTTGTGGGCAACAAACCGAAGTTGTGGGAAAGGCTGGTGATTTTCCCAACTTGGATCTCTGAACGCACACCTCGACCCGCATCATGCAGGTTTTGAATACGCGTCGCATTGCAGCGCATATTGATGGCATTACGCCTGCCGAATTTGGATGGAATTTTTCCCCTTCCCGCCACCGCTGCTTCCTGTCCATCACTGCGCCGCGTGTTGGTGCTATAAAACTCAATTGGCCCGCACTTTCCTCCTTCACGCAACACAGAACACACTCTCCCAACCGCCATGCTCTCCAAGACCGTGATAACGTTGGCCGCCATCGCCTCTGCAAAGGCTCAGGACCTCCTTACGCCGATTGATTACGACTCGACCCTCGACACATTCTACTACTTCCCTGGCGATGCCTCCATCGCACTTTCCGCCGAGGGTATCACAGTGACGGGCGACTTTGCCACCACGGACGACCTCTGTGACACACTTGCCGCTGGTCAGATCGTCTACTCTGCTGATGGAGGTGAAGACGTGCTCATTTCTTCCAACTGTTACAACGTCTTCCACCTCGTAACACCGGAGCAGCAGGAAATCACGTGGACGTCCTGTGTGGACTTCCCATTCTACGAGGCTCTTTGTGAGCTCTCCTCTTCCACCACCTCATCCCTCGTCAGCACCGAGATTTCCTCCACAGCCATTGCATCATCTTCCGCCACCTCTCTCCCAGCCACAACTGTCTCGGACGAGGAGACGTACATTCTCACCACAGTCACCTCTTACGAGAGCAATATCGCATACTCCTACACCACCTACTGCCCACTCACCGAGGCCGAAGCAATTGCCAGTGCCGCCACGTCCAAGGCCGACGTCCCAGACTACACTGTTGCCCAGGGTTCTTTGTCCACCTACGTCACTGTCGACGCTGCTGGTAAGAAGACCACTGTCACAACATTTGTTTCTTCTACTGCTGAAGCTGCTCCATCCACCACTGTCATCACAATCACCTCGTGTGACGAGAACAAGTGCTCCATCGTTCCAGTCACCACTGGTCTTACCGTGGTTACTACTGAGGAGGCCGGTGAAGTTACAGTCTACACCACTTACTGTCCACTCACCGAGGCCACATTTGCTGCTACGACTGCCTCGACTACCAAGTCTTCTGGTACTGCTGCTTCTAGCACAAAGACTGCAGCAGCTGTTTCCAGCACTGAGACCGGATCTGCAATTGCCATCTCCACTTTCACCGGTGCTGGTGTCAGAGCATCCGCTTCTCTTGGCCTGTTGGTTGCTGTTGCCGGTTTGTTGATTTAGATGTTCCCTGTAATTTTAATGTTTGCTATTGTTCGTCATGTTGTAGTACTACAGTTGCCATGTGGCCCCACTTCACAAAAGCGCTCGTAGTTCGGGGGTATAGGAGAGTGAACAAGGTGTAGAGAGAAACATAGTAAATAAACCAATGTGACATGCCACTTACACAAGCCAATTATCAAGGGACGAATGCAACTCCAAACTTCTAGAGAAAAAAAGACAGACGAGTTTTCCGAAAGGGCTGGCACAAAAATGATCGGCGATGCGTCGAAAGATGACAACTTTGAGACGCATCGGGGCGCGCGCCGCATTTCACCGATTTTTTGAGCTCACTTTGGACACGAACCAGCCCATTTTGTCTCATTATGGAAAGGATAGACGGGGGTTAGGAAGTGTATGGAAGAACGCTTATTGTAGTGGCAATACAGAATATGATTGGCCAAGCACCCTTATCTCTCTCAACAAGCTTGAGTCACAGGTTCGTAAAGCCTCCTTTGGTTGCAACAACACGACGCGATTCAGTGGACCACGTCTGGGTGCTGCTGCTGGTAAAGCGCTGGGAAATCTCTTCGTGATCGGACCCTGAAAATAAAAAAAAGATACGCTGATGTCTTTTACGGGTGAGATCTGGACAGGGAATATCCGAAGATCCGGGCTGAAGATGGGAAATATTATGGGGTGAAAGAAGGGTTGGAGATAATTGAGGGGCAAAATTATACTCCTTTCCAATTATTTCCAAAACATACACCAAAGGACTCATCGCAGGTTGATGGCGCATGGAGATACACCAGAAGTTGAAAGGCGTGCGCGGACCCAGAAGTGGACATACAGTCTTCCATCCCGAGAAGTGCAGCGTTGTGCAGCAAAGATCTGCTTTCAGCTCGAGATTTATCAAACACAGCAAGAAAGAGGATGCAGCTCTGGCCAGCCTTCTGCGGGCATCGCATGCGGTGCTGCAGCAGTCCAATGTGGGAGCCTCCTCCGCCTTCTTTTATAACTCGTCGGCCGCCCACTAATCTTGCTACCTTTTCGTCTTGTCTTCTCGCTCAATCCACCCGTCCAAAACCACAATGAAGACATCCACGCTCACGGTGATTGCTCTGGCTTCCCTCGCCGTGGCCCAGTCCACAACGACAATGGACGTCACACACACGGCGACTTCCACTGCTTTCACCAAGTCCCCGTCCAGTTCTTTGGATCTGAGCTCTTCTTCTGCTTTCCCAACAGTCACACCGGGCTCGAGCTCTGCTTCGTCTGCTTCGTCTGCCTCTTCTGCTTCTTCCGAAGTGTCGAGTGTCACGCCTCCATACGCCAATTCGTCCTCTTCAGATGCTGTTTCCTCTTCCTCTGTTGTTGGCACCTCCATTTCGTCATTCATCTCAACAACTGCTGACGAGATCTCCATTCCACCTGTGGGTGCTGAGGAACCTACTGAAGCTGCTTCTTCTACCCCAATTGTTGCTTCTAGCACCCCTGCAAGCTCTACAGTGAGCTCCACTGCTACCAGCTCCGTTGCTTCATCTTCTACAATTGCATCCTCTACATCCACAACCCCAGCATCTACCTCTTCATCCACCTCATCTACTTCCTCTTCCTCTACTTCCAGCTCTTCGAGCTCCACCACTTCTTCCACCTCCTCATCTACTTCATCTACCTCATCCACCTCCTCTACTTCCTCCACCTCTTCCACCTCCTCTACTTCCTCCACATCATCTACCTCATCTACTTCCTCCACCTCATCTACTTCCTCCACCTCTTCCACCTCTACTTCCTCCACCACCTCCTCCACCACTTCCTCTACTTCCTCTACTTCATCCACCTCTTCCACTTCTTCCACCTCCTCTTCTGCATCTGCCACTGCCACCGGTTTGACCGATGTCGAGCAGCAGATTCTCGACGAGCACAACAGACTTCGTGCCCTTCATGGTTCTCCAGCTCTTGTATGGAACGCTTCTCTTGCCGAATATGCCCAATCTTATATCGATTCTCTTGCTGACACCTCCACTTCTGCATGTTCCGGAACTTTGGTCCACTCTGCCAGAACCGGCTTGCCATATGGTGAGAACTTGGCCTATGGTAACATTGGTGCTGTCCAAGGTGTTGATTTGTGGTACAATGAGAATGTTTACTACAACTATTCAGACCCTGCTGATTCTTCTGGAACTTTCGAACAATATGGTCATTTCACCCAATTGGTCTGGAAGTCCTCGGAACAGCTTGGATGTGTTGTGCAGAGTTGTCCATCGAGTAGAATCTACTTGATTTGTGAGTATATGCCAGCAGGTAATGTCTTCCTTGGTGGTACAGATGTTGATGAGTGGTACTTCTTCAAGCTTAACGTCCTAGCGCCAACCTCCTGAAGAAGATGAAGAAAAGACCCCCCACTTCTCTTTTTTTTATATCTCTCGTTGCTCTCTTTTAGTTTGTAATAGTACTGCTTTTTTAGAAAAAACCAAATCGTGTAGATGTGTGTGTATCTCTATCTATCTATATATACTCTTGTGATGTCCGGGTGTTTCTGTCGTACAATACATTTCCCAATGCGGTAATTTAAATGGTGTTCGGGTGTCGTCGGCCGTTCGAAATTTGCCACCCGCCTTTTTTTTTAATTTTATCTCGTTCGATTCTGTGCCTTTGAAATAAACACCAACTCCTTTATTTTTTTATTTGGGAACGTCTCCTTCTTCTTCCTTCAAGGGGCTTTTGACGAAGGCTTTTTGAAAAAACACACACAGACACAGACACCACGAGATGGCGGACCCGGTGATTATCCCACAGGTTGCGCTGCTCGAGAAGCGCATCGATACAACACAGCCGAAGCTCACCAAGTTCCAAGACGCGAACCTGGAGGAGAACATGGACTACATCACGCTCCAGTCGTCGCTATCGCTGCTGCAGTCGCGTCTCGAGCGGATCGAGAACGACGTGAAGGAGTTGAGCCAGTTGAAGAAGTGCATCAAGCAGAGTTCGGACATGAAGGAGGTGGCGAAGCTCATCACGAGCAACACGGATTACTTGAAGGAGATCCACTACAAGGGCGTGTGCGTCAAGTGCCCCGCGATCCACTGGGAACGCGAATACGGCGTGGATATTGGTGTGCTGCTGGAGTCTGATGCCGACGTTGCCGGGTGCTACGAACAGATTAACGAGCAGTACGAGATCATCAGAAGGGATAAGCTCTTCAACTGAGGAGGAGGAAGGGGGGCGGATACTGGATTTCCACCCCTCTTTCTTCATATCACACTTTTTTCACGACACGACGACGACCATCCTCCCTCTTCAAATGGACTTCTAGAACTCTTTTCACGATTGCTTTTCTTATCCCCCCACACATACAATCCTCATCATTCAAAAAACAAGCTGCTACGTTTCTAGCTTAAACACAAACAAAATTAAAAAAAGGATTCTGTTTTATTTCTTTTGGTATTAGATGCATTTACTTGTAGACCTCGATGGCACCTTTAATCTTGTCTGGAGCTGCACCCAGGATCTTACCGATGGCCTCGCCGTCTTTGTAGAGGATGAACGTTGGCATCGCAGTGATGCCGTATTCCTGTGCAATGTCCTCGGCCTGGTCGACGTCAACTTTCAAGAACTGGACATCTGTGTATTCTTTGCTGAATTTGTCCAAGACAGGTGCAATGGCCTTACATGGCCCGCACCAGGTGGCGTAGAAGTCCGTGACGGTCAGCTTGTTGGTGTTGATACGTTGCTGGAAGTCCTTTAAACTGGACACCTCGGTGATTGTGCTGTTCATTCTGGCGAATCTGACGGGTTTGACAGCTCTGAAAGAAGTTCTAAGAAACATATTTTGTGTCTTTGTGTGGGGTTTTTGTGTGTGGGTTTTGTGGTTTTTACATAAACAAAAGAAAAATAAAGTGGGGCGGGATTTTGGTGATCGGTTTGTATATAACGCATTAGTAACTAACTACTACAAATACCACAAAAACACGCTTACTAAGCACACACACTTATATGCAAAAATAAAATTTCATTCAAAAGTTAAACTCCGTTCTGAACTGTTCGAGATTCATTCCTGGTCTGACTTTCTCGAGAAGGTCTCTGCGATCCATTGCGATAAAGGCCCTTTTCAGCGTTTCAAGCACGCTTGTTGATTGATTGGCGACAGAGGCATGTCTTGGGTCATTAGGATCAATACCTTCGACATTGTGCATCGATAGAGCCCCAAGGAGATGCTCAGCAGCTTCTTTGTAGCACCCAATGTTGATCGAGGAGACGCCCAAGTTATATCTTGCTCTGACAAATGATGGTTTCAGCTGGAGTGCTCTATGATATGCCTCAATTGCCTCTTCCGATCTGTTCGAATTGGCAAGTGAAGCACCGAGTCTGTTCCAAAGCAAAGCATCATCAGGTCTCACAGCCAATGCTGCTTTGAAACAGTCAATCGTCTTGCTAAAGTCGTCATTGGCATAGAACAACACTCCTAAACCCATTTGGACATCGGCATCAATATTGGCACCGGTAGGAGATAGTTGTGCCGCTTGGAGAAACAACTCAGTGACACGTTTATGTAAAGAGAATCTGTCCTCGGCATTGATGTCTGGGTTTGTCGTTCTCGCACGCTCGCTGATGTGGGGGTATTTTGTCTCAAGCCAACGTTCCAGCGTTGCAAAAGCGGCATTATCATACCCTTCATTGATGTACGAGACGGCGAGTGTCATGAGTGCACTGAGGTTATTTGGGTCAAGGGAAAGACATTTTTCAAGAGCAGTCAACCCAGCTATTTCCTTCTCGTTCTGCGTTTGGACTTCTCCAAGCTTGAGCCAGGCTTCAATGTGTTCCGGATTCTCCTGGATAGCTGCTTCGAATGCTAGTGCTGCTTCCGAGAGCTTAGCACCGTTCTCCATCAGCATGAGTCCAATCTCGTAGGCGTTCGGCTCGTTGAGGAACTGGTTCTGCGTCTCAAACTTGTACTGCCCAAAGTTGGCTCTTGCCTGTGCATATGTGGCAAAGTCCTTTTCCCACGAGGCCTCCGACTGGTCAAAGGCCTCGTTCTGTTGGTGTAGCGACTCCCACACCTCGTCAAAGTTGGCCTGGTACTTGTCATCAATCACAATCTCGGGTTCTTTCTCAGCTTCAACACCTTCATCCTCGGCCTGTTTTGCTTCTTGTTTCGACATTTGTTCCATCTCTTGCTCCATCTCCTTAAATGTGTCATCCCACTGTTCCTGGTTTCCCGGAAGTTCTTGCAATTTTGAGTTGGTGTGCATTGGCTGCATAGTGTTCATACCCCTTCTCCCCATACTGAACATTGGTTGATATCCCATCCGTCCCATCATCGGCTGGTTCATGAGTTGAGGGCCTTGACTTTGAACAGCAACTGAAGGAGTCTGAGTCACCGGGGAATGACTCTTAAACTCCGAAGTCCATCCATTTCGAACTTGTGGAGAGTGTAACTCCGGGCTTTTGAACTCTGAAGACCAACTTGATTGGGACGAAGATTGTCTCTGGAACTGTGGCATTTGGCTCAACTCCCGATGCATTGGTTGGAAGTTGAAGTTATCCTGTGGCTTCATGAATTGATTCATATGTTGGGCATCACGTTGACTCATTCGAGTTTCTTCTCTCATTGTGCCTTGGGATTGTTGGTGGGAGAAGCCCGGTCTCTGTAACGAGCGGTCCTCTCCCGTATGTTTGGTGAACTGGGAAAGCGGATTGCGCGATGTCGAGCATTCTGCTCCACCGAAAAGAGACATCTTTTTTTGGTAAAGTTGGATACTATGAAATGAAGATAAAGTGTGTGTGTGGCAAAGTATATATATAACTTTTTGTGGATGGCAGCACGAGATCATCAAATGACCGGACACCCGGACACCACGGCTCAGCGGAGAAAAAAGCCGAGGTTCTGAGGGTGGGGAGACGAGACTAGTCCTATTGTCCTTTCAGACCACTAGAGACTAGTCCCCCTTCACACAGAGACCCATCCATACACCACCCTTTTAAACACAGGCAGAAGCGAGAGGCATCAAAAGGCCTCTCCTTATCATCAACGTTCAAAAAGCAGCCAACCTCCGGAACCGGCGCACCAGGGTTGGACCCTCTTTTTTTTTTTCCCAACAGCATAAAAGAAACACAAATCAACAACGTCTGTCTTGTCCAGTTTGCCCATGTCCCCAATGGACTCGAAACGTGTGCGGCAGCAGTCCTTGTCTGGCGCCCTGAGCGTGTCCCTGGGACTCTCATCATCGCACAAGGACACCACGAGCTTCAACAACTCTTATCTGGCGCGCTCCTATTTGGGCTTCAACACGCCACGCTCGAACAACTCGGACGATGGCCAGCTGCTGAGGAACGAAGGGCATACACGGGCTGCGTCGTTAGCTGCTGATGATGAGCTCTTTGAGGACTCACAAGTGTTGCTGATTGATGAGGAAGAGGAAGAAGATGAGGAACTGCCCCATGACGAGACGACACCGCTGGTGGACAATTCACAGCTGGCGGCTGCGTACTACGCTTACAACCACTCGGAAGACCTCGAGGCCCAGACCCCGAGAAGAGGGAAACTTCCCGAGTTCCAAATGAGTGATCTCGCACCCATGAAGTTGCTTGGATACGTCCCTGGTGTCATCCTTGGGCTTTTGCTAAACATATTGGATGGGTTGTCATATGGAATGATCATCTTCCCCATCGGAGAGGCCATCTTCTCGGACTTGGGCTCGGCAGGGTTGTCAATGTTCTACATCTCATGTATTGTTTCTCAACTGGTTTATTCGCTTGGTGGGTCTGCTTTCAGAGCTGGCATTGGTTCTGAGATGATCGAAGTCACTCCTTTCTTCCACTCAATGGCTGCTGCAATCACTGCCCAGGTTGGTAGTGACAAGCCACAGGAGGTGATCGCAACGACAATCACAGCATACGCTGCCAGTTCAATCATCACCGGTGTGGTCTTCCTCGTTCTCGGTAAGTTCAAACTGGGCCAGATTGCTGCGTTCTTCCCACGCCATATCCTTATTGGGTGCATCGGTGGTGTTGGTTACTTCCTCGTCATCACTGGTATGGAGGTCAGTTCCAAACTCGGCGGGTTCGAGTACAACTGGGCATACCTCTCACATCTCCTGGAACTATCAACCTTCATCAAGTGGTTCATCCCCGTGGCATTGACCATCGGACTCGTCGTCCTTCAGCATTACAACCACAATTCGCTCATTCTTCCATCTTACTTCATCGCGGTGTTCCTCATTACACACATCATTATCATTGTGGTTCCAACATGGGACCTTGAATCTGCTAGAAACGCAGGATACATGTTTTCTTCGGGTTCCAACTCTGCTGCGCCATGGTATGAGTTCTATACACTCTACGACTTCCGTCTCGTCAGCTGGAGTGTCATCCTACAACAGATCCCTTCAATGCTTGCCCTCACATTCTTTGGTGTCCTCCACGTCCCTATCAACGTCCCTGCACTTGCCGTCTCCACGAACCAGGATGTCGTTGACCTAGACAGAGAACTCATTGCACATGGTATCTCCAACTTGTTATCAGGCTGTATCGGATCCATCCAGAACTATCTCGTATACACCAACAGTCTGTTATTCATGCGTGCCGGTGCTGACTCACGTGTTGCTGGTGTCATGCTAGCAATTGCCACATTTGGGGTGATGCTAGTCGGACCAGTTGTTATTGGATATATCCCCGTTTGTGTTGTTGGTTCTTTAATCTTCTTACTTGGATATGAATTGTTGAAAGAGGCATTGTACGATACTGTCGGTCGTGTTTCAAAAGTGGAATATGCAACGATTGTCGTCATTGTGTTGACTATGGGTGTGGTTGATTTTGTGGCTGGTATCTTTGTTGGTATTGTCGTTGCAAGTTTCCATTTCTTGTGGGAAAACACCAAGATTCCTACTGTTGCTAATGCATATACTGGTGAGGTTGCAAGATCAACTGTCATTAGACATCCTTTGCAAGAACAGTTTTTGAGAAAGATTGGCAAACAGATTTATGTTTTGAAGTTGCAAAGTTTCTTGTTCTTTGGATCTATTGGTACGGTTGAGAAGGAAGTTAAGAATCTGTTTGAATCCGAAAAGTTCCAGGAAACACCAATTCGTTATTTGATTTTGGATTTCAAGAATGTGTTGAATATTGATTTCTCTGCTGCAGAAGGACTGAGTCGTCTAAAGAACTTTGTGGTGGAACAGGATGCATACATTGTCATTTCCATTGGTGATAAGGACAAGATCTTGCAGTCTTTGAAAAAAGTTGGTCTCTTTGATAGTGACTCTCCATCTTTGCAAGTGTTCCATGATCTCAATGCTTCTTTGGAATGGTGTGAGAATGAGTTCTTAACAAAGTACAAACAGTTCCAACGTTTCAAAAGAGATGTCCACATCCCTACTTCTTCCAACAGTCATTCATCCCAACAAAAGACTAGAAACAGCTTGCCTATCAACACACCAAGAAATACCAACTTCCTTTTAGAGGCACAGAACACTTACAAAAGAGAGATGGAGACTTCGAAAAAGACAGTTCAAACCGAAACCGATCCTGAACCTTTGCCATTGTTGATGTTTTCACTCCAAGGTCTTTCCAACAAACCATCCAAGTTCTGGAATGCATTGATTCCATTGTTCAAAGCACGTATTCTTCCACGTGATACAACTTTGGACTTTACACAATCAGAATCATTTTTTGTGTTACTGGAAAGTGGTGTCCTATCCCTTGCTCATCGTATGAATGAAACACGCATCTACGAAACTCTTTTACCACGCACGTTATGTGGAGGATTTAGTGATAGCCAAAGTGATGGATTCATGTCTTCCTTCCGTGCTAAACAGGAGTCCAAATGTTGGGTTCTGGACCAGATTGCATTGAACGAGTTGAAGAACAAGGATGTTGATGTCTATTGTGAGCTGATGTTGATTGTGATGAAGCTCAATGAGGAAAGATTTGGGAATGTCGCAGGATATGCGCTCATTAGTACGTGAATATTTGCATTTTTTTAGAAGAAATTATCATATAGAGAGAAACTGTAGATCAGGAAATATTGATAAGCTCGGGGTAAACCGGGAAATTACGAGAGATCACAATTTTACGATTCTCTACTTAGAAGGCCAAAAGAAAAAAAAAGTAGATCACGCCCCGGAGATTAATGTCAGATGCTTTTTCCCCCATAGAGTTTTCACTTGCAGCAAAAGCGCGCGGGCCGGGGTGTCACGTAATATATAATAAAAAGCGTTGACGCTCTCTCTCTCTCTCCCTCTCTTGTCCAACTCATCTCTCAAATTCATTGAATCAGCTACAATCTGACAGACAACACATGTCCACACCACTGGACCAGTACGACTTTCCGGACATCGATTCCATCACCGATCAACTGTCTCGACAGGAACACAGTGAGACCATCGCATCTTTAAAAAGAGAACTCACCGCACAGAGAGTTCCAACTCGGGACATCAACACGCCGAGCAATGCACAATTATTTCCAGAAGAGTACCAGTTGGAGACAGAGACAGGACTAGTGAGGAGTACGACTATCGCGAGTGTCCGGAAAGAGAAGGAGACAGAGACAGGCGGATTGACGCAGGCCAAACTGTCCGAAGCAGTCAAAAAGAACAGAAGAGCAATCGAGAAGGACAAGACACGTCCTAAGTGGCTCAAGACCATGAGGAAATTATGTACATTTGGCATCTTAGAGTAGAAGAAAAAAGGAAATGATCAAGCGAATGTAATAGGTGTTGGCCCCTTGCTAAAATCTCCCCCACAATCAAATTTCCTCAACAAAAACATCCAACTTATAACAATAGCGCCCCCCTATCACCAAATGTGCATCCTTCTCACGACAAACGCACACCCGGAGTTTCCTTTCATCGCGTGCTCCAACAGAGACGAGTTCCTGGCCCGGGCCACCGCCCCGGCCCATCTTCACACTTATGCCGGACAGGAGGTGTTGTCCCCTTTGGACATGGCACGAGTGGATCACGGAACATGGATAGCGCTGAACCCGAACACCGGACAACTGGCGGTGTTGGTCAACTACCGAGAAGGAATGAAGCTGAGCGTGAATCCTGTGTCCCGCGGCGTCTTGCCGTTGGAATATGTAACGTCCAGGGCGAGAAGCAGAAGTGGATTCCTCTCCGAGTTGCGTGGGAAATATGGGAGTGACGTGCTTGAAGAAATTGGAGGGTTCAGTCTCATGTTTGGGACGGTGGGAGGAACCTTTGATATCATTTCGAACAAGACAGGAGATGACTTCAAGTGCTTCATTGATGGGGAAGTTCACGGGCTGAGTAACTCCAAGTTCGACGAACCCTGGGAGAAGGTCAAGATTGGAGAACGCAGACTTCAAGAGATTGTTGATAAAGAATCTACGGATAAACGAGAACTCCTTGCTGATCTCTTTGATATGCTCAGTCTCAACACGCTGGAGAACATGACACAGGATTTTGAAGCAAACTTCCACAACATCGAGAACTCCGTCTACGTCCCTCCACTTCTCGTCAGAGACTACACCCGAAACAATCCGCTCGCTGGGAAGTATTACGGCACAAGAACACAGACGGTCATTGTTATGGACAAGAGGGGACACGTGACGTACACCGAGAGGAACTTACACTCGAGCGACGATTTGACGGAAGAACCAACAATCTGTACGTTTGAGATTGATATCCCAAAGCTGTGAGTTTTAATGATGATGATGATGACACATTATGATACTAACTACTCCAGCATAAACGAGCACGTGATGTGATTGCACCTAATGTTAACGACACTTATGATATGGTAATCTTTGTAGCAGGTTTGAGTTATGGTCTCTTGAGTAGGACTGTGCCACTCATTTTCAGCCCTTAATGTTGTGCCAGTATAACGAAGTCTTATTATTATAGACATACTCAGCTCTGACCTATAAGTTCTGTGCTTTTGGCGAATGAGAACATTATCCGTTACAAAGACCCGCGACACAAAACTTGCCAGAAAGTCCCATCTCGTTATAAAAATGAGATGTTTTAGATTTCTCTTCTTCTTCCTCACACCGCCTCTTCTTCTGCATAGAACTCAGTCACACATTAGATTATGATCACAGAGTTGAACCTATTACCAATTAAAGAATCTGATTCACCTCTGTTTGCATCTAAGAGCACCAAACTCGATGACATCCCTGAACTCGATGTCCTCATCGCCCAGACCAAACGATGTCTTGCACTTGAGGACTTCTGGGAAGAGGAACTCTCAGATGAGGAAGAAAACCTCAGAGAGCAGGACTTCTTTGAGCCTGTTGTCTTTAACCTTCCAAGATCACAAACGAAGTGCGTGATGAAGAAACTTGCCTCCCAACTCCGCCAGAGAACGGCGATCGAGCTCAAGTGCACCGACTCAGACTGTTGTCACGGAGATGAAACATCACAGCTTTGGAATACTGGAACGGTAAGATTCAATCCATGTGATGAAGTGACGATATACTACAAATTTAGCCCAGACTTTCGTGACAGAAGGGAAGGGGCTAAGGAGAAACCAAAGTCAATATTGAAGAAGAAGGTCAACTTGAAAGCCAAGGAAGAGCTCCAGAGAGTTGCAAATCAAGAAAATGTTACTGTTGAAGATCAGATTATAGGACTGAAGGAACGCAAGAAGAGGAAGAAAAAGGTTCTTGGGTATCAGCTCTTGCTCATCGAACACAAGTTAGTGAGAATGAAAGTTGACTTTGAATTCTCTGAAGACGAGATTCGAGGATACTGGCATACCTAAGTAGTCTGGATACTGCTATGTTAATTATTTGACTTTTTCTAGTAACAGTTTCTTTAGCATTTTTCATGAATATACTAGCCATCTTCAAATTAAGCCTGATGACACAAAAGAGCGCGACACAAAACCGGGCGACGGCCAATATCCTCCGATCTGCAGCCCAGAGATCTCCAAAATCTATATCTACATCCATACATCTATATAAATTGTAATATATTTTTACAATCTAAGTAAACTCTTTGGCCTCAGTAAATAATTTGAATCATAGTCCTTTTTCTCTCTCAGTCCCATTACTTTTGCCATTTTCTGTCTTTTTTCCTCAATGTTCCAAAGTTTCTCACAAATGAGTAATTAGTTGAATGAGAGGATTTAGACTGATCTGCATGCTTAACAAGATTGGATTCAGGAATTTGGATCTTTTCCTTTCCAACCAACATCGCATTAAATCTCAACACAATGGTTATTGACGACACTCCAAATCCTATCATAAACTCAGGCAACACCTACGGTCAGTCCCTGTCTTTCCCCAAAGACAAAGCTGATGACAACATTGCTATAAACATGAGTTCATTGATTGATGATATTCACAAGATTCAGATCGGAGTAGATGAATCAGATTACTTCGAACCAATTCACTTCTCTCTTCCACATGTTTGCACCAGTTGTGTCTTGGATCAGATCACTGATGACATCTATGATGAGAATGAGATCCAACTCGATTGTGATCATGATCATACATCATGTGAGCAGGAGATGAAAGAAAAGAAAAACACAAAAGTGAAGTTCTTGAACAACAACAACATCACATTGTACTATGCATACAGTTCTGATCTTGGTGGCTCGCTTATTCCAGAATCAAGAAAGAAGCCAAAGTCCATCTTGAAGAAAGGAGAAAACCCAAATCTCTTGAAGGATATGCAATCCATGTATCAAAGCGATGAGGTTTCATTTGAGCAATTCATCAACAACTTTGAGGATGACAGAGAAGAGAAGGATTCAAAGGAGTATATCACATGGTTGATGAATGAACAACAAGAAAAGCTCGATCAGTATTGGGATGATTATCGTCAGGAGAATATGAGAAAGGAAATCGGGAATGTCAAGAGTGGGAGTCGAAAGGGAGGTAAGATCTACTGATATGTAAGGTTTTGGAATGTCCTGAGTTTGTGAGGCGCAAGAATAAGTACGACTAGAACTTGTGGAATTAAGTTGCAGTGTGAACATCACCAGTATGAGGAATTTCATGAACAGGAACAAACTAAAGTGAAGTTCAATACCACTACCCAGGTCACGGTGTATTCCAAATATCCAGACCCAGTTGAACTCTCCTCACTTCCCAAGTGCAAAGAATCGAGATCCATCTTGAAGAGGAAACTCAATCTCAGACTTGCTAAGGAACTCCAAAATCTGGAAGATTCTGATAAACAAGATTTTGGTGAGTGGTTTTGGCACTTGATTCAGAGTGACAATGAGAGAGATACAGATGACTATGAAGAGATTATGATGAAGAACCGCTGTGAACAGATTAGGGTGTCCTTGAAGGAGTTAGAAACGACGGGGGACTACGAGTAAGATACAATACAATCCTTTAAATGACTATGAATGCTAGTAATCTGTAGTCTCGACATATATAAACTAATTTGGAATATATTGTTTATATTTCACTTACGTAAATGAGATTTTACTTCATAGCACTCGCTCAGGCCAAAAAAGTTCAGTTTTAAAGGGCGAGTGGCGTAGTTGGTAGCGCGCCTGCCTTGCAAGCAGGAGGTCATCGGTTCGACTCCGGTCTCGTCCACTGATAAAAACTTATTCATTATAATTTTTTTTAATTTGTAATTTGATATTATTACGAGAATTTTTTCTCTCTTAGTCGTAGGACTTTGAGAAACACGCTTCAGTCTCTCTAATATTCCACGTATGCATCGAGTCTATAGCCAATGAAAGCACACACCCATCGGGGCGGTGTTTTTTTTATTTCACAGATATGCAGGGGAAGTCATCTAAAACGTTCTCGAAAATTCGAAAAAGAGACAAAAAGTCGCGATACCATGCATGAATGATTTCCTGTTTAGGCAATTGCGCGAGATCTAGAAATGCAGGTGTATAATGGGATAAAAAAAAAATGTGTCTAGACCCGTGTCTATTTCTTTATTCATGTGTGACTGTAAGTCTTGTTTTTTTTCATGAGTTGTTAATGCGTGGCTTTATAAGTTTTGTTGTCGTAAGGTTTTGTCTTTTTTTTTTTTTAGAGTGGACGGGAAATGCGGTTGAAATCTTTCCGACGAGGGGTTTCGAAGCCGGGATAGGCGTGTAAAACTACTAGGGTGTAGTTTATACATTTGATAGGGCACATATGAAATGAATGAACCAGCCATACACCTGAATGGCAATACGCGTAGTTATATCAGACCTGTAAGGAGTGTTATATTTGTCCCCTGAACAGAGAGAGAAACGGAGATCGATCTGGGTATGGAAGCGGAAGATCGGCGATGAGCTAGCTCTCTTTGTTCAACAAGCCCTAAACAAAAACTTGATCTCCTTTGTGAGGGGGCAGGGGCGGGCGAATAAAGGCATGCCTTATCTTTTTGACTTCAACATAGATGACGTTATGCGGATATTCATCTTTTTTTTTCGTGAGTTATATATTTCTTTGTTGTACCGCGCGGGTTTCAATCTAATGGCGCCGAGTCAACCAAAGAATGTGATCCGGCCTAAGGTGAAAGGTTCTTTAACCCACTCAGCATGAAACAATAAGAAGGTAGTATTACACGAGAGCTATATGGATCTTGGACAGTATAAAAATCATAAGGTCACCGCAAATTGAGGGAGGGGAGGAGGGTGAAGTTGAAGCGGTTCATTTCTATAACCCGCCAACCTTATCTGATGATAGGGGGTGGGAAGCCCAAGACGATGCCCCACTATTGGTCAAACGGCCTTTTGTTTTTTTTTTTCGTTTGCCGTTATCGCTGCAATTACGTAACTCGATGTAGCAACAATAGGTGCGTACTCCGAGTCTTTCTATGCGTTTCTATGAGTCTCTATGTGTGTGACGGGGATCATTGTCGTAATTTAGATCAGCTGCCCTAAATTAGAGCTAAGTCATAACACGAAACCCTAGGGTATGTTTGAATAAAAAGACCTAAAGGGAATGTGTATTTACAACTTTTTTTTTCAGGGGCGGGCGGGAGTGGGGCGCAAGAATGGTTCGAGGGGTAAACTTCACATTTAACAGGCCACACACCCGGGGGGGGGCTTCTTCTCTTTTGAGGCTTCCGATGTTGGAAAAGGGTGTGTGACAGCGTCACTATAAAAAAGAACACATACATACACACAAACACACAAGGGTCTACTCCTAAAATGGCAAGTGCATCCCACACCGTTTGTTTTGTAGGTCCCCCCTTTTAGTGGTACTATTGTTTATGTTTCAAGCGTTTTTTGGGGGGAGGAGTGAAAATCAACCCCGCGTGGCGCAAAAAAGTCGTTTTTTCTTTCGCCATTTTCTCAATGTTTCTGTGACGCTGCGCAATCTATATGGAGAGAGACAGAGAGAGACAGAGAGGGGGCAACACACACAAAAAAAAAAGATAAAACCCCGGAACCCAACAAAGAGGAGGAGGGGGGGTGACGGAGTTGCTTGTTGTTGTGTGTGTCACTTAAAACTGTAGACTTATAAATTTTGCGGATTTCACTTTATAGGGGGGTTTGCCTGTTATTTCGGAGCCCCGGAGCCTTGTAATGTAGCAATACAACCTAAAAAAAAAATTAGACAGCTGCCTCTAGGCCCTTCTGTGTGCCCACGGGGGTGTGTATTTGTATGTGTGTGCACCCTGGGCAAAGTGTAAAAAACATCCCCGTTAGCACACAAGGCAATTAGAGCATAGCCATAGCCTATTGATAAGTGCCACTATAGAGAATACACACACATGCTACTATACACACAGTCACACACACACCTGACACCATACAAAAACAACTGTGACCCCCCCCCTCTAGTGAGGGGTGTTTTTTTTTTGTGGAGAGGAGGAGGAGTCTTCTGTCTTTTTTTTGTCTCCTTTTCGCCACTTCCCCCAATGAGGTAATCCCACACTCTTTCACGTGTGCGTTTTTGTGAAAAATTTTCGCTGTCACCTTTTGCGTGTGTCACTGCACGCCGCACACACCCCGAGGCGCGCACCTATATAAATATATTTATATATAAAGCCACTTGTGCTCCACCTCCTCTCCAGTTGAGTTTCTCTTTCCTTTTCCCCCTCTTCTCAAACAATAGAGACAAACAACAACACAAAACACACAAAACACACAAAACTATACACAAATATGTCTGCCTTCAACGACTACTGCATCGTGTGTGAGAAGCTGTGTACCGGCACATCCGTCTACTGCTCGGAGGAGTGCAAGGGCCGTGATACACACTCGCACCATCCATCCACGTTCAACTTCAACAACGTGCCACAGCTCATCTCGCCGATGCTCCAGCCTCGTAACGACTCCATCTCGTCGACGCTCCAGCAAGGACAACCGCTGCAGCAGCAGCAGCACTCGGACGAGGAAGAGGAACAGGAGAACACGCACCAGGAATACCTCATCAAGTCGCCCATGCTGCTCACGTCCTCCGTCAAGAACGAGCCGGCTATCGCCGGGCTCGATTTGGACGACTGTACGCCTAGGGAATCTTCCACGATGCTTGACCAGCACCGCACAGACCTCCTCGCTGCTTCGTCCAACTACTACAAGAAGTGGTTGAACGTGAACCAGTGAGGTCTCTCCCCTTATCCTCCTCCACCACTCTTTTGTTAACGACCTCTTTTATGACTTTGCTATGATATCCCCACCATCACATGTCAGTTGTTTGACAGCTGTTTGACAACCATGGAGACTCTTTTGTGTTCTCCATATATATACATGCTCACTAAATAGAGCACCAAAAAAAAAGTTTTTGCATATTTTCATATATATATATATCTTCTTTGTAGTTGTTGTTGGTTCTATGTAATCTAGTCTATATCCAAATCTTCAAGCTCCACTGATTCCACTGTGGTTATGCCCATCTTCTTGGCCAGTTCTTTGGCAAATTGTCTAGTAACGTCCTCAACTTTGATCTTTTGGCCAAGTTGTTCTGCAATAGACGTTTGAGTCTTTCCTGGGAGTCCACAAAAGACAACACCTGTGGATGGGATATCGTTATTGACGTTGATTGAAACACCATGAGTTGTAATGCCTCGAGACACTGTAAGTCCAATTGAAGAGATCTTTGTATCATCATCGAGCCATACTCCGGTATTTTCAGTCTTTCTACCATCGATTCCAAAGTGATGTAATGTTGAAATGACAGAATCTTCCAATACAGAAACAAAACATCTGATTGAAATGTCAAAATCTTTTAGATCAAAGATTGGATACAAAACAATCTGTCCAGGACAATGAAATGTAATTTCTCCACCTCTAGAAGTCTGGATATATGGAAACCCGGCATTAGTCATCTTTCCAATGTCCTCTTGTGTTATTCTCGAGCGTTCTCTTCTCCCACCGGTGAAAACGTTGTTAAATTGGAAAGATAAAAGAGTTGGTGATGGTTTCATCGAAACAATATTTGTCAACAATTCAGCTTCATATGGATTCATAACGAGTCCCTTTGTATCCATTTCACGTTTCTTTCTTGAGATTTTGGTTTGCATCGATTTGAATTCGAGATTTGCTCCTTGGAATTGAGTTTGAATGTCTTGACCTTTAGAATATGGTAATGTCTTGATGAATTGGAGATGACGTAGTGTTTTGGCTGATTCCCTATTTGGGTGCCATTTGGTACAAGTTTGTCGTAGTGAATAAGATAGTGAAAAGAGTCGTGGTGTAGTTGGTTTCATGTCTTTTTTTTCAAGTGTGTATTTGGTGTAGATGATGTATATAATATGATATTGTAGTTGATGATGATTTTGATGAAGAAAAATTGCATCATCGGATCAACATGCTAACTTCAAAAAATCACAAAAAACCCACAAAAACCACAAAAACACAAAAACTTTACAATGAAAACCCCCAATTCCAATCTCATAGAACTGCTCCAGTGGCTCCAGGAAGACCCAAAATGTTCCATTTCAGACTCTATTGACATCCGTAACACTGATTACGGTGGAAGAGGTATCTTCTGTCTCAAAGATATTCGTTCTCATCAACAGTTGATCACAATCCCACCCTCATATCTCTTGAATTTCTCCACTGTTGTTGCTCATATACTCTCTTGGGGTTCTTCAAAGCACAAATCTTCATTTCAAATCCCTGATACTCGGGATAAAGAGGATGAAATCACAGCATTTTATGCTACTCTTGACATTGAAACTCTTCATAAACTCACATCTTTCCAGATTGTCTCAATGTTTTTGTGTTTAGAAAAGAAGAGATCTTTGTCATCATGGTGGAAACCTTTTATCAATTCCCTCCCGCCAATCTCAGATTTTGATCTATCACCATTAACTTGGCTTCTTAAAGATCTCAAATTCCAAATCCCTCCATCAACACAATCTCATGCGGAAAAGATGCTTAAACGCTTCACAAAGGACTTTACAACAATCTCTACTCTCTATCCAATATCTAAGGATGACTTTTTATGGGCATGGTTTTGTGTCAATTCCCGTTGTTTATACATGTCCATTCCAGAATCCCATTCCAAAGAAGATGACTTCACAATGGCACCATATGTCGATTTCATCAATCATTCGACATTGGATCAATGTCAATTGAAAGTTGATCATGTTGGGTTTCATGTTCTAAGTGCAAAATATGAGAAAGATGATGAAGTATTCTTATCATATGGACCACATTCTAATGAATTCTTACTTTGTGAATATGGTTTCATGTTAGAAGAAAATCAATGGAATGATTTGGATTTGACTGAAGAGATTATGGAGGTTTTCAATGAACATCAAAAGGAATTTTTGGAGGAGAAAGGATACATGGGTGAATATACCATAAGTATCGAACATGTTTCTTTTAGAGTTGAAGTGGCATTAGCAGTTGCTTTGGAAAAAGATGGAGATTTGTATGAAAACAGAAGAATCAATGCATTGTTGAATGGAATCTCTGATGGGTCTTATTACAAGAGAAGAGCTAATGAGATGTTGTTGGAGTTGTTGGAAGATACAAGGGCGAAATACTCCTCCATCAACATCGATCAACAATTACAACACTCCCAAACAATCAACAAGCTCTACAAGGACAAACTAAAGATCATCGATCATCATATATCACAACTATCATCATAAACCGGCACCTTCATTAAGGTGAACAATACGTCTGGTGCCTTCACCGCTTGCTGTAATTTTGCCCTCAGCAACCAACTGATTCAGTACATCGCCCAATTCTGTGTTTTCAATTTGCACCTGTGATTGTTCGTTCAATCCTCTCAACAATGTAGGGAAGTTCACCGAAGATTGATTGTGTTCCTCGATCCACTTTATAACAATCTTTGCCAAATCTTCTCTCTGTTTTCTTTCAGCTGAAGATTGACCAGTCTGAACCAAATCCATATCAATCTTACCAGTTCTAGGATCCATAGCATAATCTTTAATAGCAGACTTCATCAATCTCACCGCTTCTTGGACATCCATCAACAACACCTCTTCAGATAACCTCATCTTTGCATGGGCTTCAGCAAGACGAATCATACTCTCCAATTGTCTCGTTGTGGCAGTAATGCGCCTTTCAGAACCTCTAGCATCATCACCCATCTTTCTCATCTCAACATAACACTTGACGAGTTCATCTTTGGCTTCTTCGGTAAGAACTGGATGATAGTTCTGTTTGGCATATCCAATGTACATTGTCAAAAACTCCACTGGAAGAATCTCAGTAATGGAAACACTTTGTGGTGTATCTTCCAGATACATACTCGTCATATGTTTAGCCAACATTCTGTCCATAGTATCATCGACTTTATCCAAAATCAGATAAACTAAATCAAATCTTGAAAGTAATGGAGGTGGAAGATCAATGTTTTTCGTAACCGGGAGATTTGGATCATATCGAGAATTGATTGGATTTGCAGATGCCAAAATCGAAGTTCTGGCATTAAGAGTAGTGATGATTCCAGCTTTTGCAATGGAAATTGTTTGTTGTTCCATAGCTTCATGAAGAACGGATCTTGTTGCGTCAGACATCTTGTCAAATTCGTCAATACAACAAATACCACCATCGGATAACACAAGTGCACCGGATTCCAACACCAATTGACGGGTATCAATGTCTCGGGTGATGTATGCTGTCAAACCCACAGCAGAGGAACCTTTACCGGAAGTATAAATACCTCTTGGTGCAATCTTATGGACGTATTGAAGTATTTGGGATTTGGAAGTGGATGGATCACCACATAACAAAACGTTGATGTCACCTCTATATTTTCCACCTTTTACGAATGTCTTGGAAGTGCCTCCGAAAAGTTGCAAAAGGATACCTTTTTTGACGTCATCGAGCTCATAAATGGATGGAGCAATCGATCTGGCCAGCAGTTCGTACAGGTCGGCTCTTCTTGCAGTTTCTCTGATTTTGAGGACCTCCTCCTCGGTGATCTTTCTGACTTCTTCAACGTCTTGTTTTCTCGAGATCTCAGTTTCGATATTGAGCGAAGTGTCAATGTTGAGCCTCTTTTTGTCTGTCTTTTTGATGTGCACAACGTCAAGGAAAGTCTTGTATAGATTCTTAAGTGTTCTCATTCTTGGGTTGACCCTCACTGGGGTGGATCTGAAAATACCAGTCACCTCAATTTTATCACCAGGTCTGACACTGTCCACCAACTCATCATAGACACACAGTGAAACAGAATGTGGAGTCTGACCATCTGGAACGATATCCGGTGTTTCTTGGAGCTTGATGATCTGTTTGTCTGCGAAAGAGCATCTGTTATGTACCAAAATCATCGAGTTGGCCTGCGCACAAGTTGCTCTTGGACACATTGTTGGTTCTTGAATGACACCTCTATCAATTTCAACGGTGGCGGTGTGTTCACAGACATTACACTTAAAGAAGGCGATCTTCATGTCTGGAATCACTGCGGTGGATCTGAGCACAATACCCTTGATGGACACAAGTCTGTCAATGTCACCAGGATTCAATGCTCTCATGTCCCTCTTTGATTCAATGTTGAACGGTCTCACTTTGTAGATACTTCCCTCAATCTCTGAAATGTTGAACTCGAGTTCGTTATCGAGAACGAGCTGAACCATACAATCCTTAATGTTCTGATCCATAATTGGGATGACTTCCTGTGGATAATCCTGCAATTGGTAAAACAACTTCTTCGTAGATGGATAAGCCAACAAGTTTTGAGCATCCAAGTTCAAATTCGTCGTCCCCATCTCTCTCATCTCGTTTAATTCCTGGACGTAGTACAATGACTCGTCGACAAGAGGATCAATATCTTCTCTATCCATCGATTTTCTGTGCTTCATCTTGAATCCCATCAGAAAATCACGGAACTTATTGGAAACTTCCGTGATACTGACGTTTGTACCCCAAATCACCCTTACGGCATCCTCTTCAGCATCACCAAGTCCTGATGAAAGTGTACTGGACGGCTCACCAGGTGGTCCCCCATTGCCTTCGGCAACCTCCGTACGTCTTCTACGTGGAGAGGACAGGTCTGACGAATGAATATCACCTCTAATATGGCGCAAATTCTCAGCACGACGATGAGCGGCAATGTCCGATCTGATATCTGAAGCCAAATCCGATCTCTCTGCTCTTCTGGCGTCCGAAGGGATTGCAGAAGAAGAATAGTGGAGTGGGGAACTGGATCCAGCGGCATTTCGAGCAGCATTCACACGCAATGGGGAACTGACACCAGGTCCTTGGGACGAAGGAAAGAAGAGTGGTGAGCTGACATCGTTTCTTCGGGTGTTGGAGTCCTGGAACGTGTTGGAGTCTTCTGGCACGTCCGATGATGGAGCCACAAACAGCGGAGAGGACGGCACATGTTGCTCGTCGTTTGGAGGGGAACTCATTGTGTGTCCGGTGTGTTCTTTTTTTGTGGTTGGTGTTTGAAGAGATGAAGTGTTGACAAATGCGGCGCGTTTTTTTTTGGTGTCGCGTAGGGGGGTGACGCGTCTAATTACACTTCCGAAAGCGGAAAAGAGTCTAGATTTCCTGATACGGAAATTACATTTAATTGGACATTATAAAAGGGCACTCTGTCTCAACAGCTCTTGGTCAACTTCCCATTTCTTCTCAGAAGCCTTTGCACCAACCTTTTTGGCCAGAGCACGCAGCGTATTCTCAATTGTGGCTTTTGTGTACTTTGGCAGTTCTTTCTTCAGAATCTCCACCATTGTCGGCATTGTGAAGTCGCATCCGTTGACTTTGGCAGCAAAGATGTCGAGATCTTCTTTCACTGTGATCATACTCTTGAGCTTCTTCTGCTTTGGCTCGTCTGTAGATGCCGCTGATGGTGAAGTTACAGCAGTTGATATCGTCCAGTAGTCGTTCTGTGGGTCAATAGGGAACGTTACTTCAGCCTTCAGGATTTCAATCTTTACGACGGGCTCTTCACTGACACCCATACACTTTCCACCCCATGTAATAACAGGAACAAGGGGCCCAATGACCTTCCTTGTGTCTCCATTTGCGTTGTCATCCTCCAAGAAATCTTGTAAGTCCTCGGTATCCTCCTCATCACCTTCTGAAGCATCGTCATCGTCTTCAATGTCCTCACCTTCACCTTCTTCGTCTTCACCAGCCTCATCATCAAAGTCAATGAACTCGGGGAGTTCCCTGTATGGAGACGTGGCAAGTCCTTCTATCAACGAGAATTTGGTCCATGTACCGATCCAACCTCTGACGTTTTCGTAAAACTTGATAAATTTGACAAATATTGGTGCACCGACGATTTGGTTCTCATAGATGTATTGAGCAGTTGGTTCGTCCTCTTTGTTGTAATGTTCTGGTTTCTTCCAGTCTTCAAGGTTTGGTGAAGCTTTGAGTCCAGCATCAAATGCATTGATTGAGTCTATGAGTTTGTCACCTGAGAGTCTGTTGTAGTTGCTGACGTTGACACCTTCCCTTACGAAGAAGGGATGGAAGCTGCTCTCGTAACTGTTCTGACTCTTGGTTTCTGTAGGTGGAGTTTCTAGTGTTGCTGATTTGACGGTTGTCTTTGGCTTAAAGAAGTTGCTGATCTTGAGCTTATCTTTCTTCTTCTTTTCCTCCTCATCTTTCTTTCTCTTCTCCTCTTCCTTCTGTAACTTTTCCTCTGCCTTCTTTTTTTCCTTTTCCTCCTTTTCTTCAAGTCTCTTTCTTTCCTTTTCTTCCTTTTCCTCCAATCTCTTTCTTTCCTTCTCTTCTTTCTCCTTCTTCAACTGTTCCTTCTTGAGTTCATTTTCACGTTTAAGCCTTTCTTTTTCCTCCTCTTTAGCCTTCTTCTCTGCTTCTTTCTGAAGTCTTTTCTCATCCTTCAGCTTACGTTCTTCATCTTTCATCTTCTCTTTAGCTGCTTTTTCTTCTTGTTTCTTTCTTTCTCTTTCTTCCTTCTCCTTTTGCTTCTCTAGTTGTTTTGGAGTCATCTTTTTTGTGGGAGTAAGTGTAGTATCAGGCGTGTTGAGATGAAGAAGAGAAATGTTCTTGAGTGGAGTCTTTATAGGCGTGTTTGTCGTGGTCTCTGTAGATTCCTTGATTTGTGGTTCGATAGGATCAACTGGTTCATCGATAACTTCAACAACATCTTTGGTGGGAATTTCAATTGGATGTGTTTCAGAGCCCACAGGTTTGTCTTCCTGTGGATCAGACATTTTGAGGTTGTTTTTTTCAGTATAAGATGTGTTGGTAAGTAGAAAGTGTTGAAAAGTAATAAACGCGTGCGACACAAATACGCGGTCGCGTCATGATTCTTTTTTTACGCGTCTCGTTTCCAAGCAATGGGTAATAGACAATGGGTTTGTTACACACAATTTTGTATAGGATTAGGAATCTAGAAGGGATACAAAGCGATAAATACATATTAGACCATGAATCTACAACAACCTACCAAATAGAAACACCCTCTTTCATAAAACCCCAACAAACGTAATGATCTGAAAAGTAAACAAAGAAAAATTCCAATGTTCTTACCCCTCCACACACACAAACAACGCCACCCACAACAAACCAAAGATGGGCGCCTCGGAGTTCGAAGACTCGTTCGGCAGCGACTTGGACGAGTCCGAGTTGGACGGCCTGGACGCCGTCCTCAGCCGCCCATCTGCCGTCAACCGCCGTGTCGAAGAAACGGTGATACGGCGGCAACTCCAAGTCCAGCGAACGTTGACAGGAGAAGCGCTTGAAGGAGAAGTTGCCCAATACGAAGAGGTCCACCGCAGCGTCACGTTCAGGCCGTCGCACCACCAGATGGACCGCAACAGACTGGCGTGTTACGTTTACCCGGAGAACTTCGAGGTCAGAGACTACCAGTTCGACATCATCGCCAAAGCGCTCTACAGAAACGTCCTC
Organism: Petasospora hungchunana; assembly: GCA_030563225.1. Lineage (NCBI taxonomy): Eukaryota > Fungi > Ascomycota > Saccharomycetes > Phaffomycetales > Wickerhamomycetaceae > Petasospora > Petasospora hungchunana. The sequence continues at coordinate 55,438 of JAKUBL010000030.1, forward strand.
TGTGCCATCCCGACAGGAATGGGGAAGACGTTTGTTGCGAGCACGGTGATGCTCAACTACTACCGCTGGTTCCCGCGCGGCAAGATCATCTTCATGGCCCCGACGAGGCCCTTGGTTGCGCAACAGATCCAGGCGTGCCTCGGCGTCACGGACATCCGCAGCTCGGACACGGCGGTGTTGTTGGACAAGACACGGAAGAACAGGCCAGAGATTTGGGCGTCGAAAAGAGTCTTCTTCACGACCCCACAGGTGGTGGAGAACGACTTGAAAGCCGGGACGTTGGATCCAAAGGAGATTGTGTGTCTCGTGATCGATGAGGCACATCGAGCAAGAAAGAACTACGCTTACACAAACGTCGTCAAGTTCGTGGAACGCTTCAACACGTCTTTCAGGGTGCTTGCATTGACAGCTACCCCGGCATCCAACATCGAAGGTGTACAAGAAGTGGTGGATAACTTGAACATATCCACAATCGAAATCAGAACAGAAGAAAGCCCCGACATTATCAAGTACATGAAGAAGAAGGAGACAACACGAATCAATCTTGGACAGAATGCAGAGATGGGGGATGTCATTGATCTCTTGTGCACTGCCATTGAGCCCATATTGAAGCTTGCCAATGAAGCACAGATATATGATGTTACGGATCCCGCGAGGATCAATGCATTCCAAGTCCTGCAAAAATCACAAGCACTCATCCTCAATCACTCGCTTCCAGAAGGTCTCAAATGGAGGAATTACTTCATTCTTCAAGTGATCAGTTATGTGGGTCATATGCTTCGACGTTTGAAAATTTATGGATTGAGAACGTTCTACAATTACTTTCAAAACAAGAGGAAGGAGTTCCAGACAAAATTTGAAATGGGGAAATCCACCAACAACACGGCAAAGTCATTCTTTTACCATCATGCTTTGAAACAGATTGATGAAATTTGTAAGCCCTTGATGGAGGATAAATCATATGTCAGTCATCCAAAGTTGGAGTTCCTCCTCACAGAACTCGAGTTCTTCCTGGATGGTAATGATCATTCTCGAGTAATCATCTTCACAGAATTGAGAGAGTCAGCATTGGAGATTGTTCAAACGATCGATAACAATTTGGGTGATTCAATGAGGTCACACATCTTCATTGGCCAAGCTAGAGGCAAGGAAGGTTTCGATGAAGTGGAATACAAGATGAAGAACTCCAAGAAAGGTCGAGGTAAAGCAGCAAGAGAGCAGAGATTGGAAAAGGAACAAGCGTTGTTGGAAGAAAAGGAAAATAAGAAGAAAGAAGCATCTGAGAAGAGACAAGTAAGTCGTACTCATACATCTGAAGAAGCTCAAGTACAAGGTATGAACCAGAAGCAACAGAAAGAACTCATCAAAAAATTCAAAAAAGGTGAATTTCAAATCTTAGTTGCAACATCTATCGGTGAAGAAGGTTTGGATATTGGTGAGGTCGATATGATCATCTGTTACGACACAACCACAAGTCCAATCAAAAACATTCAGAGGATGGGAAGAACAGGAAGAAAGAACAACGGTAAAGTCGTTTTGCTCTTGTCTGCAAATGAAGAAAGTAAGTTTAATCAAGCCATGGAGGAGTATGCCAATGTCCAGAATCAGATTGCCGAAGGTGTGGTGAACATGCACAAGTCTGATAGAATCATCCCGAGTGAGATCCAACCCGTTTGTGAAATGAAGGTCATTGAGATTCCAGAAGAGAATTTAATCATTGCAAGAGGTGAAGATGAAGATGAAGTCATCAAACACGCTACAAAGGCAATGCTTGGGAAGAGCCTCGGCAAGAAGCAAAAGAAGGCTACATCGAGGAAAGCACCTGAGAATAAAAACAAGGCACCTACTACATCAGCACCTCCTTCGGTGAAGAAGGGAACACTTCTATTGGGAAGGCAACCAAACACACCTGTTGTGAAGAAGCGGTTCTTCATGCCTGATGATGTTGAGACTGGATTTGTGAATTCATCTACTCTTGTAAGGAAAGTTGACGGCAAGACCACACGTCAAAAGGATGGTGAAGTGAGTATATCCTTGGATTCTGATGAGGAAGCTGATATGACCAGGAGTGCAAAGAAGTCAAGTGCTGATTCCTCCGTTAACACATCTGGGATATTACAAGGTCTGTTTTCTGAAAAGTCGAGGATTGATACACCGAGCAGGTCACACAGGTCTAATCTCTCGTCCAATGCTCCTTCCAAGGCATCCCCTCGTACAGCAATCGACATGAAGCCTGATATATCTGAAGTGATTGCCATTGACGAAGATGATGAAGACGAAGATGATTTCATGGATGATGATGACGATGAAATCTTTCAAATCTTGGAGAAGAAGAAGAAGAAGAACACTCAGGCCTCAGCTGTTGTGAAAGAACTCAGTGACTCTGAGGAACCAATCATACAGGCCCCTGATTCACTGCAAAAGAAAGATTCAGAGCCGAAGCATCAAAACTCCATTTTGGATGACTTGAGTTTTTCCAAGGCATTTGAGGATGATAATGAAGAAGAAGAAGAACCAACCAAGGTGTCAAATCATGAAAGTGAGCTGGAAATATCTGGCAGTGATTGTGATATTCCAAACAGTGATGATCACGATAGCAGGATCTTCCGGGACACTATGGAGTCTATGAAAAGGGCTCGCGGTGAGGATTCTCAGAAGGAAGATGAGCCAAGGTCACTGACTGCGCAACTCTTGACGTTTGAGGCATATGAGGACAATGATTGTTCTTTTTTGAAGCCATTGGAGGATGCTGCGAAGGTTATGGATAAACAGTATGAAGAAGATCCACCATTCTCTCCATCATTGGAGGTCACAGAGGTCATGCCTAAGTTCAACAAGAGAACATCTGAAGGTGGTGAAACCAACGCAAAGAGAAAAAAAGCTACACCAGTGAAGGGGCTGGATATTGCTTTTATGCTGAAGGATGGGAAGAAGGATGCTAAGATGCCCGAAGTGATCGATCTGGTACAGAGTCAGTTCACTCAACCACAGAAGAAAGCAACAGTGATCTACAGTTCACAGAGAGACACGATTGCCAACAATAAGTTTGGTGAACTTGACGGGTTTCTCAATGAGCAGGAGAATACAGAGTTTGCGTGTGATTACTTTGTGAGTGACTATCCTGAGATCTTTCAAGATCCTGGCGTTTCGTCTAGGTTGGCTGTGTTTGGCAAAGTTCCTCACGCGGCTAACTCTAAGCGTTTCATACAGGCGAAGAACCTGTGTAACACGAGAGGACAGAAGCGCATGGATCGGTTGCTTACAGATTTGAAAGAGAAGAGTGAGTTGGAGTACGATGAAAGACCAAAGTGCACAGACATCATCGTTGGTGATGATGAAAAAGTTGAATACATTTGCGAAAGCGAAGATGTGACGGAAATAACCACCGATGGAATCCTGGGACCTCAAGAATTCCCCAGTACTGTTTCACTACTCAGTGACGATGACGACTTGTTTAATGATCTTTAAAAAGGTAAACACATATGCAACTCTGCCCAGCGTAAATCGTGTCCCGGTCCGGAAACTGCATCGCGGCCAGTTGTATATAAAAAGGGCAAGAAAAATCCCACTCTTTTCGCCTTTTTGTACTTTTTTCCTTTCTCCATCCTTATGCTCGGGAATTACGCATATCAGTGAGGACTCGTCCGAGATTGTGTATTTGCTGGTTGAAAACTTCAACTACGACCTCTCCTCTATGGCCCCTTTTTGGGGCCGTTTAGGGAATTTTTGGACTCTTCTCTTTTTCTTTTCCACCTTATGGTGGACTTGTTCTTTTTCCCATGTTTTTGAAGACGTGAGGACACGTCTTGACGAGGGAATTGGTTTGTTTCTGAGTGATTGTTTCTTATTGATGGTGTTGATGTGTTCTTGATATATATACTCTTGTTGTTGATGTCGGTGTAGAGTTCAATGGCTTCTGTCATGGGCTTTTGGACTTCGGGGTTTACGATGTAGCTTTAAAATCCATGACTTGGTACAAATACAATGCAATAGTTTTATTGACTATCTATTCTATCATGTAAACACTTCAATCAACACACGTACAATAACCCCTCCAAATACAAAAACAACTTGATGCTGCCCGCAACACAATTTTCCATCTTCCAAAAACAATCACTTTTAAAACTCTCCAAAACACCCCTCATCACCATCCATAAAAATGTTCAGAAAGTGGGTTTACATAGACATAAAACACCATAAAAACAAACAACAACATACTGACAACACATCAGATTCACCAAGGACGATATCCATCGCAGATCCAACCTCAAATCGTCGATTCAAAGAGGTGTCAAGACCAAATTTGTGTCTCAATACGACAAGTTCGAAGATGTCATTGACGAAATTGTTCCAAAGAAGTCCCAGATGGAGTCGTTGAAATGTGAAGACAAGATCGAGCTGTTCACGCTGGATGGTGAAGCACTGTTCTTCCAGCAGTTTGACGAATTGATTCCAACGTTGAAGATTGTGCACAAATACCCAGAAGCCTTTCCGAGAGTCACTGTTGATAGAGGAGCCATCAAGTTCGTGCTATCAGGGGCCAATATCATGTGTCCCGGTCTGACTTCTGCTGGTGGTGTACTCCCAGAAGCACCTGGGTATCCTGAAGAGATGATCGTCACTGTCTACGCCGAGGGGAAAGAACACGCTTTGGCCATTGGAAAGCTGATTATGAGCACTGAGGACATCAAGAGCAAGAACAAGGGCATTTGTATTGAGTCGGTGCATTACCTTGGAGACGGGCTATGGAACTTCCGTGACTGATTTAACTGTTAATAGCTGCCCGGGAGTGAACCCATAAGATGAAATGATAGATGTGTCGTTGTGTAGGTCCTCTTCAAACTGCCCAAGCTGGTAGCAGACCCTAAACTCCAGGAAATCCCGTTTAAGCAGTCTCCCTAGTAGACTTTTCAATCTCAGCACTTCAATAGACTGGAATATCCTCAATTCCAGGACTTTGTCACCATCTTGGATCTTCAGGTCTAACATATCAGAACTTGTACTGGTCCTCACCTCACGTCTTCCATATTTGTGATTCAACATTCTCGTCTTCTCTTTCGAATACTTGACCTCTCCTGCATTGACACGAGACAGAAACCACAACTCAGCATTCTCCCTATCCTTTCCAATCTCAACACCATTCAACTTCTCCAATCCAGGCCAGCGTGCAATTACTTCAAATTCCGTTTCTTCCAATGTACGTCCTTCAAATATTGGATTCTCAGACATTCTTAGTTCAACGAGATTGGGAAAACATTCACTAAGAATGTCAATCTCTGACCAGTCGGATAGGTTGTTCCGCTTGAGGTCAAGTGTCGTTATTTTTTGGAATGTATGGTGTGTGTTAATGGAGATGTCATTGTCTGAAAGCTTTAGCTCAGTTATAGATGTTTGTGAGAGGATTGTTGGGATATTCGTAAATTCGTTCATTGATAAGTCGAGTGTTTGGAGTTTTGAGAAGTTGAGGATGAAATTAGACAGTGTAGATAGTTGATTATCACTTAGTGAGAGTTCTTTAAGTGTTGGGAAGATCTGTGGAAGTGATGAGAGAAGGGTTGTTGATGGATATGTCATGGACAAATTGAGAGACTCGAGATGGACAGGCTCTTTGATGATGTCATTGGCGGATGTGAATCTGTTACCTGTCAAGTTCAACCTCGTCAAGTGAAGATGTTTCAGCAGCGTAACCACATCCGAGAATGAAGACATGAGATTGAATGACAGATCGAGCTTCTTCAGCTCTTGTAATGATTCTTTCAACAGAGACAGCTCTTCCTGTTCACCACCACACCAGCTGATCTGTTTCCTGCTCAGGGAAATATCTCTCAACGAAGTAAAATCCTTTTGCATTCTTTGTAATTTCTCAAACCCGTAGATCTCAACCACCTTCTTCCCGATGCGGATCTCATCAACAGGAGTCTCCGTCCCATAAACATCCACCAGCGCCCCATAGACACTTCTCAGCCCGTCATGTATCTTTTTCCGTTTCAGGAATGACCCATTCCCGGGCCTTGTCGTTGTAAAGTAGCGAACACCGCCCAACTCACCAGAGTGTTTACCCTTGGCGGGAGTATCCCATTCGACGCCAATCGCCAATTCACCGGGCCATGCGTGGATTTCACCGACAAAAAGAACAGTACACAGCTCTCCATCATATGAAAGACGGTCTCCAACTGATATTTGTGTCATTCCCTTATTTCCCCTACTGTTTTAGTGTATGTGTTGGTGGAAGTACTTTGTCCAATTACTTTCTTTTCACTGTCATGAATCACCCGGACACCACTATAAGGGACTTCATGAACACTATAATCTATTGACCACTACTTATAAGAGACTTCATTAACACTATCTATTGAACTTACTTGTCAAGCGAGGCAAACAGTCCGTCCAAGTCGAACTCTGCTGCCCACTCTTTCACAATCGTCGTCTGCTCGCCTCCTGTTTCCTTGGACACAACGTCCTCTGTGGCCTTTGAGGACTTTGGCAATGTCCATCCTACAATCTTCCCGTCTCTCCAGTCGTTCAGCACAGAGAGACCAGCAGAGTGCAAGTTGGGGATACCTCCTTTGCCAAGTCTGCCCCTCTTTCTGGCAACGTGGATGAGGAAGTTCTTGGTGAACTCGTTGATGTCCGAGTCCGGAAGAGGTGGGAGGGCATAAAGCTTCTTGAAGCCTTCCTTCATCTCCTCGGACTTGGATAGACGCTTCAGGAGAAGCTGGATGGCCGGGACGGGGTCTGTGATGTCCTTTGGAGGGAGGGCGTTGAGCAGCGCGAGCTGGGCCTCCTGCTCTGTCTTGGACTTCTTCTTGGACTCGGCCGGGAACACAATCCCGGGTGAGTCGAGCACCTTGAGCTTGCCGTCAATCTTCACCTCTCTGAGCGAGGTGGTGACGCCGGCCTGGTTTCCCACGGGACAGGCCTTGGAGGAGCCTCCGTGGCGGGACGTGAGGGCGTTGATGATCGACGACTTGCCGACGTTCGGGTATCCAATGACACCGACGATGATGGATCTCTTGAGGTTGGACTTGGCCGCGTACGATTTGAGAGCGGTGAGCAGGCTGTTTGCCGTGACGGACTGTGTGAGTTTCTTGTTGAAGGACGTGCTGTTCGTGGCACCTGGTGCTGCTCTGAGTGGGATTGTAGGGAACGAGGATTTGAGGTAGTTCATCCACTTGTCGAGGACGTCTGTTGGGATCAGATCAACCTTGTTGAGAATGAGGATCAGTCTCTTTCCCTGGCTCTGGAGAACGGCCTCTTCGACTTTTCTGGATCTCGTTCCCTCCGGGTCTCTGGCATCGAGCACGTAGAGCACAACATCCGAAGCCTCAACAACCGTCTTGAAGATCTTGTCGTAGGCCTTACGGGACTTTTCAATCTCTCTGTCATCCTCTTCATCATCATCCTCGCTGATTTCGTAGTCAACAACTTCCAAGTCGCTTTCTTCATCTTCGTCCATCTCGTCATCGTCAGACTCGCCTTCGTAGTCCCTGGCAGCCTTCTGGGCACTTTCCAACAGAGCAGCAAGTCCATTCCCTTCTTCTTCCTCGTCCTCACTGTCCTCCATCAAGTTCTCCGGATCTTCACCAGCCATACGCATCTCCTCTCTTTTGGCCTCTCTCTGTCTCTGCTTCTCCTCCTGCGCCTCCCGCTTTCTCTCCTCAATCTCACTGATGATCTTGTCCTTGTACGGGAATGACGCTGGGATGCCTGGGTCCTTATTGGCTCTGCTCTTCCACGTAACGTCCTTCTTTGCCTGCTTCTTCACCTTCTTTCTGTGTGCGGCCGCCTTCTTCTTGATCCCCTCCCTCATACGGGTCGTTCCTCTCTTGGAAACCGGCTTCTTGAGTCTCATTGTTTGTTGTGTGTGTCTTTTTGTTTTGTTATAAAGCGGAGGGATTAAAAAGAGAGAAAGCAGGGGGGAAAATTTTAGGATGCTCATCGCGAGATTGCCTGTTTTGGTAATATCCGAGGTTTCACGTGACTTCCGACTACACTTTTGTTTTTATAACACTGCTCTTGTATATATATATATATAAATAACTGGGAGTTACTTGTTTATAGAACTTGCACTCTGACTGTGCTGCATGGAGTCATCCACGAGTCCTGGCCTAAACTTGCTGAGATCAAGGAGAGAATGTGCAGCATGAATACTCTTTTTCGGTTTTGTAGAAGCTTGAAGATTTGCATAACTCCTTGTTCTCAAATTCCCAAAGTCCGTGGCACTAAGAGATGGACTCATGCTTCCCGATGTTGTGTCTTTGATGTCGTGGTCGAGTTGCTGTGGGAGGATGCCTTCCTCCAAGTCAGAGACGAACTGGTTGGAGATCTTGGTATAGCGGTAGAAGTTGTATTTGGTTCGGATTTTAGTGATTGCTTGTGTGAAGAGACTGGGAAACCGGCTGAGTAAGGTCTTCTTGTAGAAATACATGTATGCCATCACACCAAAAAACACAAACAAGAGGAAAAATGGAATGAAATGGGATGAAGTCTCATTCGAAGAAAAGTTAAAACTCTTGGATCCCTTACTAATACCTCCTGGAATGAATGATTTGTGTTCGTTTTCAGCTGGTTGGATACCAACATTGATTTTGGAACCCAGTGGAACCACACTGGATGCATACAACAACATTCTGCCCAAAGTCCAAGATAGCTCCGATCCTTTAATCGAACCAGCCGATTGGAACGAGATGTGCTTATCGTCCTTAAGATCAGAGACATCCTTCTCAATACCAACACGAGGTAAGTTGAACCCTTCGTGTAGCACGTTTAAGACCCAGTTGGCTTTGAAGCAAGCATCGATCAACAATGAGTTAGGCAAGTCGTTATACTCACCTTCGGAGCTCTTCTTGGTGATCGTGTCCCAGTCACTTTCACAAAACTCCTGGACTTTCTCACTGAACTTGAGGAAGTTGTACTCACCACCCATATGGAAAACATCATTGGCAGTGTACCAGTATTCGGAGATACCAACAAACTTATCCTTCTCAAAATCAATCTCCGGAGCATGGACACCGTTGAAAAGACAAGGCTCGTCAATACACGGAAGATTCTTCAGCAGCAGTGGGTATGTCGTCTTCAAGCACTGTTCAAAGTCTCCTGATCCGACAATATCGTACGTATGTTCATCTTGTAACACATCTGTCTGAGCGCCACGAGGAAGACATGGGTCGTTGATCTTTGTTGTTACAAAGTCATCCTCTTCGTTATTGTTGTTTTTCTCAGGGAGAATGTTGATGAGGTTCTTCAAATATCTTTTTCTTGCCTCGTTGGCACCAAACCCAAGCCATGTACTAACAAACACGTCCCATTGTTGAAGGTCACCTCCAACGGTCTTAAGCGTAAGTGTTGAAATGTCATCTCTGTGCTTCTCAATTTCTGACTTCTTTGCCGGGACAAAGCTGATTTGGGTAGAGGCACCACCCATGTCCATGAATCCATAGCTCTTGTGTTCACCTTCGGTGTAGTTATCAAGACTGCCCATCAAGTAGTTAAGTCCAATCCATCCGTACAGCCCCTCGGTCTCACCATCGATAATTTGCACCTGCTCAGCACAGTTCTCGAGCCTGAAGTCAGTCTCATCAACAATCTCACGGCAAATCTCCTTCAGCAACGCCTCACGCTTCTGTTGAGGCAAAAGACGCATCCCTGCCGTCGCCAACACGAAGATCGGGGTCTCCTTCCACTGCTCTTTCGGGATGATCTTCTCGGCGTACTCGAACAACAGCTCGTAGTGATCTTCCCAGACTCTTTCGGGCTTGTCTCTGAATGTCGAAACTCCAGGGGTTGTCTTGAAACTCCATTCTTCTTCCTGGCGTAGTTGAGGAACTGATTGGAGTACGCTTTCCTCCCCGGATTGGGCAGCCTCTGTGCTGTCGGGCCACGCGTAGATCTGGACACGTGACCCCGAGGATCCAGAATCTATCACGATTCCGTAGTGTTCTCTGGGCATTTCTTGGTTGTGTTTTGGAAGGGGAGGGAGAGAGATTGTGTTGTGAGTGTGTTTGGTTTAGTGGCTGTCCACACTTGCCCCTTTTGGACATTTCTAGTTTTTTTTTGGTTTCGCACAATATCCGAGGGTGAAATATTACACAATCCGAGGGCGGAAAGCCACACTGAGTCATTTGCGTCTCCACGTTTTTTCCACCATCGACATTCCCACCCTCCTCATAAGAAAGGGCCCTGTCCAATGTCATCTGTCTCGCTATCATCGTCTTATTCTTCCCCTGGCTGGGTTGTCCAGAAGTTTGGTGGAACTTCCGTCGGGAAGTTCTCGGAGAAGATCACAGAGGACATCGTCAAGGTGTATTCCCAACAGAGTAGGGTCGCTGTTGTGTGTTCTGCGCGTTCTTCCCAGACAAAAAGCGAAGGAACAACCTCCAGACTGCTTCGTGCTGCCGATCTCGCCACCTTGGACGGAGATTTTGAGGCTGTTCTCAAACTCGTCAGAGACGATCACGTTTCCAATGCCAATGCCATGATCAAGGACGCCAAGCTGAGGGAAGGGCTCGTAAAGGACACGGAATACGAGTGTGACCAGGTGCTGAAGCTGCTTCATGCCTCCCAGATCATCGGTGAGATCAGTCCGAGAACACTCGACACCATCATGAGTGCAGGTGAGAAGCTAGCATGTCTCTATATGGCTGCTCTGTTCAACGATCATGGCATCAACGCCAAATACGTTGATCTCTCCGGCATCATCGCCCCGGGTCTTGATCTCTCCAAGACTGGGTTTGACGCTACTTTCTACCAAAACTTGGCTGAATCATTGGCCAAGAAGATCATGGAACTTGAACAAGAGGACATCGTCCCGGTGTTCACCGGATACTTTGGTATTGTCCCTGGTGGTCTCCTCAACGGTGTCGGTCGTGGTTACACCGATTTGTGTGCCGCGTTGATTGCCGTTGGAATCAATGCTGATGAATTACAGGTGTGGAAGGAGGTTGACGGTATCTTCACCGCTGACCCACGTAAGGTGAAGACCGCGAGACTCCTCGCCTCGGTCACACCAGAAGAAGCTGCTGAACTCACATATTACGGATCTGAAGTCATCCACCCATTCACCATGGAACAGGTCATCAAGGCCCGTATTCCTATTCGTATCAAAAACGTTGAGAACCCATTGGGCGATGGTACCATTATCTATCCTGATGACGTTGCACGTAAGGGCGAGTCCACACCGCCACATCCACCACAGATCGTTGCCAAGCTCAATCAACCGGTGTTGAAGAAGAAGGCCGCAACTGCCATCACCACAAAACACGACATCATCGTGCTCAACGTCCATTCGAACAAAAAGACACTATCACATGGTTTCCTCGCTATGATCTTCACTATTCTAGACAAGTACAAACTGGTTGTTGATCTCATCTCCACTTCCGAAGTACACGTCTCCATGGCCCTTCAACACAGTGATGACGAAGAGTCTAATCGTGATCTCCGCAATGCCGTTGATGAGCTCAAAAAATTGGGAACTGTTGACGTCACACGTAAGATGGCCATTGTTTCTCTTGTCGGTAAGCAGATGAAACAATTCATCGGTGTTGCCTCCACCATGTTCTCCACTTTGGCTTCTGAAGGTATCAACATTGAGATGATCTCTCAAGGTGCTAATGAGATCAACATCTCTGCCGTCATTGATGAGAAGAACGCTATTAAAGCATTGCAGAGCATCCATGCTAAGCTGCTGGATAAGCCAGTAGTGGAGTTGGGTGCTGCAGTGAATGATAGAATCGCTCAGTTGAAGTTGGATGTGTAAATAGAAGAGCCTGGTTTATCTTCGTTAGTTGTAGGGTTTTTGGAACGAGGGAGCTTATGAAAGTAGCGCTCTTATTTTTCAGATATGATGCATACATCGATTTAATTCTCTAACAGAGCAATCAAATTAGAGATTTCAATCCAGGGAGAAAGTCTTCTTTCGATTTCTCTGAGATGCCATAAAAACGCCGCGGTTGGAGCAGCATACTTCCTATGATGAACTCACAATATAATTGAGATCCTCTCCTCTATTAAGGGATAAGAGTGAGCTATTTAGTACTAAATGAACTTTTTCATACGTCTATGAAAGTATAACGTTGCTTTTTTTCAAATTACTCCATAACATGTCTCGTAAAATGAGCATCTGTTACATTGTGTTTGAAAATCTCAAACGAAACTCGAAATTTTAAACCTTTGAAATTGACAGAAATATGCGTCAGAAGAAACTCCCTAGCATATCAGAGGGATTTAAAGAAAGTAATAACTTAAATTTAATCTCGTTTTAATACCATTTAATTGTTCAGTCAACAGTTGAAGTTCGAAGATCATTGCTTGTGGTGTTTGGGTGTTTTATGACGTATTCATCCGAGTATAGCTTAGACTTTCAAACAAGGAATTATTATGGTCCTCTTGGTCATGCTTTGGCGTGTTTCGTTAAATAAAAAAAAAAGTAAGAATGACGAGCATCACAGATTATAGAAGATTACACAACACTCAGAGTTCAAACATCTACAAGACATCAAAAGCACAAAGAAAAAAAACACATATTTAGAAAACAAACACCTGGTCACCGGCTTTAGACACCGGCTTTGGCTTCTGGAAGCCCAATGCAACAACACCCTTCTTCGCAGAGTTCACCATTGGTGGAGGACCACAGAGCAACACCATCGATTCCTCGGTGGCAGCAGGCATAAATCTGTTCAAAATGTCATCAGTAACGTAACCAACACCGCCTTTCCAGTTTGCTGGTGGTCTGTCAAGCATGTAGTAAACCTTGATATTTGGATGTTCTTTACAGATCTTGTCAAGTTCTGGCTTGAGGAGAATGTCTGCCTCGGTCTGGTTTCCATAAACGAGCTGAACTTCGGTCTTGTCCTCTGGGTTGTTCACAATGGCCTCGATAATCTGATACATTGGGGTGATACCAGTACCACCGGCAACCATACCAAAGCTCTTCACCATGTTGGGTGTGTACTGGAAGAATCCCTTTGGTCCTCTGACTTTAATACTCTCACCAATCTTGAGCTCAGCAATGAACTTGGAGATGTTTCCCTGTGGATAGTCCTTGATCAAAAGGTCAAAGTATCCCTTTTGAGCATCGTTAGAAGTTGGTGTGTAAGATCTAACAATCTCCTTACCACCAATGGTTGCGCCGATGGAGATGTGTTGGCCAATTGGCAAACCAAGGATATCCGTCTCACGAGGGAGTGCAAAACGGTAGATTCCTGAATTGTGGGAAAGCATCGTCTTCTGGATCAATGGGAATTCCTGGAATTCGTCCTTCTTGAGTACTTTACGTTCCGCGTTGGCGATAACAAGCAGGTAATAAGCGGCGGAAGCTGCAACTGCCACAAGGGCAAGCACAACGGCGATGATGCTGTTGTCCATTGTCTTCAATTAGGGTGTGTGGAATGAAAGGAGGAGGAGGATCAAGGGAAATAAAGCAGAAAAGGAGACGCTTTTTATATATCCACCAGAGATCAAAACACTGCAACTTTTTGCCGTTTTTGGTTTTTGGGTGTGGAAAAATTCCATCGTCTTTTCGCTACTTTTTTAGGGAAGACTAGTCTTATGGGACTGCTAGACCCAGATATTGAGACCAGGGACTGAACTTAGGGACTTGGAAAAACACAAAACACAAACAGTTCTGGGAATAAAAAACCACAACCCTCCCTCATACTGGAAAATGGCCAGATCTGATTTGCTGTCATTGGAGGAGCTCATAGCGAAGAAGAAGGCCGAGAACAAGGACGGTCCAAAGTTCCTGTCCAAGAAAGAGCGCCAGCAGTTGGCCTTAGAGAGGAGACAAGCCAAAGTGACAGAACAGAAGGTCATCGCTTCAACAAAGAAACCCCAGGAAGATGCGGAAAGCACGAGGAAAAGAACACGACAGGATGAGGTTTCTGAGAACTTGGAACGTATGAAGGAGAGAAACAGAGGAAGGAAATTCCAGTTTGGTTGGAAAGACGAGGAAGACACATTGGATAACGATGACATTGTTTCTCAGTATGCCATGAAACCACTAACTTCTTCCAAATCAGATACATTCGGGTTTCGAGGTAAGAGAGACTCTTCTGATGATCTTCATTGGACGAAGAAGCAGCTCAATCAGATGAAATCTCGAGACTGGCGAATCCTGAAAGAAGACTTTGAAATCATCACTCGTGGAACAAACTTGCCATTCCCTCTAAGATACTGGAACGAATCATCCATTCCTCAACAACTTCTCGAAATCATTTCCAAACTTGGTTACGAATCACCAACTCCAATTCAAAGAGCATCAATCCCCATTGCGCTCAAACGCAAAGATATCATCGGTATCGCAGAGACTGGATCTGGTAAGACATTGGCATACTTACTTCCCATGCTCTCAAAACTGTTAGACCTTCCTAGACTCAATGGAATTACCAAAACAGATGGTCCATATGGTCTTATCCTGGTGCCTACTCGTGAATTGGCGCAACAGATCGAGATGGAATTGAACAAGTTCCTAAAGTATTTGCCTGAGATTGACATCATTTCTATTGTTGGTGGTAAGTTGATTGAGAAGAACATCTTGGACCTCCAGAACAAGACCATTGAGATTATTATTGCCACGCCTGGTCGTTTGATCGATTGCTTGGAACGTCATTTCTTGGTGTTGAACCAGATCAAATTCCTCGTATTGGATGAGTGTGATAAGATGATTGAGATGAACTTTGGAGAACAGGTTGAAAAGATCACAGACTACATCACAAGTGGCAAGAGACAAAACATGATGTTCACTGCTACAATGACGAATGAAGTGGAGAATCTATCCAAGAAATATGTGAATGATCCTGCAATTGTAAACATTGGATCAATCTCATCGAGTGAAATGTCTATTAACGACCGTATTGAACAAAAGTTCGAATTTACTACGAATGAAGATTCAAAGAAGATCAAAAAGCTTGAACAAATACTCAACTCCCGTCAGTACAAACCACCAATCATCATATTCATCAACTACAAAGAAACAGGCGAATACCTCAACAAACAACTCACATCTCATGGCCACAGAGTCTCGCTCATCCATGGATCCAAGAGTCAAGAACAGAGAGAATCAGCATTACAAGCTTTCAAGGATGGCAAGACCGATATACTGATCGGAACAAATGTTGCTGCGCGTGGTATTGATGTCAATAATGTTTCTCTGGTTGTGAACTACCAAATGTCAAAGAAGATTGATGATTATATCCACAGGGTGGGAAGAACAGGAAGAGCTGGAAACTACGGTACTGCTATCACGTTCCTCTGTGATGATGATCGTGAGGTGTTTGGTGATTTGAAGAAGTTGTTGGTGAAAAGTGGGAACAAAGTTCCGGAAGAGCTCAAGAAGGACGATTCGGTACGTGCAATTGTATGATAATATTGTGTGTAATATTTAGCCAGCTAAATAATCAAACTATCCTTGTATCCTCGTGTCAAGGGGGATAGTATTCTCTTGGAATACATCCAAAAGATATCCAGCGTTATCATAGATCGTCTTGTCTTTATCGTCAAACGCAACCCCTCTCGTCTTCTTGTACTTCTTCTGTAATCTCTGAATCTTCTTGAAGAGTAACTTATCCAAGGAATCACTTCCTTCGACATTGATATTGGATCTTATCTCCTTCATAAAGGCCAAGTACCTGTCCCTTTCCATTCTCTTGTGGACTCTTAGCATGTATTTCCTGTGATTCTCCTTCAACGTATCGAATGGCAATTCTTTGAATTCAGGAGTATTGACAATTCTCAACAACACGTGGAGTGTATAGTAAGCGTCATTGACTGAAGGATGGAATGGCTTCAACTCCGTAATACCCAAGCTCAATGCTAATCTTCTCAAGTTGACACCACGACTGAAAACAGTTTCACGACAAAGCACATCAGTATCAATCTTTGACACAGAAGGTTCGACCTTAACACCCAAGGTTCTCAACGCTTTCAAGTCTCTCTCCAAGTTGTGCCCGACTAGACACACGTCGTGACCTTGGCTTGATAGGCGATACACGTAGTACTCGATCAAACTGTTACAGAAGTCCCTAGTCTGACGGACATCCAACTTCAACGGCGTGGACAAGAGATTGCCAATCACGGATGACCTTCTGGCCAATCGTCTTCCTCTAATGTCAATCTGGATCTTGTAGACAGAACTCCTCTTCTTATCGTAGATGCAGAACCCAACGTCGCTGACCTCTGTTTCACCGCCGGTATCGACACACACGACGATGGCACTCGGCGACAGGACAACACCAAGCGGTTCTTGCTGTAAATTCGAGGCGAAGAACCCGTCATCCTGTGCATTTGATCTGAAATTGGAGAGAAGCGACTCGAAGCTCAACACAGCGGGGGACGGCTCCTTTGCCAAAATCGAACCCACAGACCCCCAGCGTGTCCCTTCCGCTGCTGCTGGACGGAATCGATCCAAATGACTGATGACCCTGCCGGTGAGCTGAAAGCTGTGAGAAACAGCTGCCGCGTCGTTGTTTGTGGAGGCAAAGGCACGTGTCAGAGGAAGCGCACAGAGTTGCCGCGCTGGCCTGAGACGGTGGAAAGCAGTGAATGTCATTCTGTGGAACCCTTTCCTCCGATTGATGAGCTTTGGGGAGTTTACCGCCCGTTGGAAAGAGAAAGCGCCCTCTTTGTTTTGGTTTATCGATAGGGGGGATGTGTCAAAAAAGATCGCGTTTGCTTTGTATACCCGCGATAGAGAGAGAGAGAGATAGAGAAAGAGCTACACACACACAGAACATTCACTCATCATCGCTGCTTTCGTATTCCATCACCAGCGGCTGCGGCTGTTTTGGCTTTCTCAACAATTTCAGGTAGTCAAGAGAAGATTTCTGGAAGATTCCATCCTCTTTTGGTGCTTCAATCTGCTTCACCGTGGTTTCCTCTTTTAGCTTTTCTTCTTCTTCTTCTTGAGGTTCTTCAACTTCAGGCTCCTCGACTTTCTGTTTCTTGTCGTACTTTGCCAGCAGGTTCTTCACCACGTTTTCGGTATCCAACTCCAACTGTCTCTTCTTCTCCCTCATTGCCACTGGATTCGGATCTTCATGTGCCCATTTCACATTCAAGATATCTGTACCGTATAGGCTCTGTCCCATCATTGCCTCTTTTGCAAACTGTGCATTCACCTCATTCTTGAACGTCACAAACGCACAGTTCTTCCCATTGATGACGTTGATCTTATCAATCTTCCCAAACTGTCTAAACTCCCGATTCATCAAATCTTGAACATCATCTCGTACCACTACACCACCAATGTACAGCGTCTTATTCACCGTGTTGAAAGAGCCAATACCACTCATATCGTCTCTGTAATCCGCAAACTTCTCCCTCCCGAAACAATCAACCGTCAATGGGAATATATCTTCATCTGTAGGTATACGATGGAGGTATTCACATTTTCTACCTTTACAACACATTCCTTTAGCGAAAAACAAACAGAAATATGGTCTCACTAGTTTTTCAGCTCGTGTATATCCCGTATCTCTTTGGACATTGAGTTTGTGTTTGGATTTGACAAGTGTGAATTGAGAACCACCACCAGACCATTTGTTATACCAAATGTTGAATACAGTTCCTGTTTGTGGAGGAAGTTCTTCTTCGAATTCAGAAGGATCCACTTGAACACGTGCCGGTTTACGCTTGATGACTTCAATGCTGGTCATTCTTCTTTCTTTTCTTTTCACCTTTGTGGAGCACGATGAGTTTTGATGAGAGTTCCTCTATATAGAGAATCTCAACTTTTTTTAGCGCTGGTGTCTGGATGTTCATCAACTTTTACAGAGGCACACTTAATTCAGAATAAAAAACCGTATATATATATAAATCCAATTACTATACATGACAAACTCCAGAAACGAGAGGGAAACACACTCACACACCAATTAGAACTCACCAGTATAGATATGTACAAAAAAATAAAACCAAATGAGTCTTGATGTGTGTTGTGTGTGCTTCTTCTCTCGTATATATAGAGAGAGTGGGAAAAATGACGTTAGCGGATCCAAACAGAAAAGGTAAAAGAAAGATAAAAGAAACAAAAGTATACTCTCTTGATTATCCAAAAGTTCAGAGAGTATGAGAAAAAAGCTCGTGTGCTGTGTGCGGGGGAATGATTCATTCTCTCTCCATAAGGGTCATTAGCGAGTTGAAGAAGAGAGACCCCCCTTGTTGTGTGTGTGTGTTTGAGAGATCTATGTGGATAAATAGTTCTTTGTTGTTGGCCGTAATTCATGAGTATGTGTGTTTGTGTGTTTGTGATGTGGACATGCGGGGAATGAAGGGATTTTGTATCTTTCTTTTTACTCATCCTTTTCGTTAATCTTGTTAAAGTCGATTTCATCGAGAATCTCCTTGGCACCCTTGAGTTTCATCTGTGCAGCCAATTTTTGACCAACAAGGTCTGCATCTTCTTTGTAGTCCTCACCAATTGTACAAGTGATTTCATCCTCGATACAGTTCTGACCATCAACAGAGACAACAAGACCCTTTAATGTCAAAGTGCTCGTTTCTTCATCATACTTGGTTGCAACACCAATAGGAACAGAACAACCACCTTCGAGTGTTCTCATCAAGGCTCTTTCGGCATAACAACACACTGTGGCATGTTTATCTTCAATGGTGGCCAAGATGGATTTCAAGATGGCATCATCTTTTCTGATCTCGATACCCAATGCACCTTGACCAACAGCATGATACATGAGTCTTTCATCAAGACGTTGTGTGATTCTGCGTTCAAGACCAACTCTAACCAAACCGGCAGTTGCCAAGATAATACATGAAAATGGAGATTCTGGATCGTCCAACTTTCTGAGTCTTGTTTGGAGGTTACCACGAACACTTTCAAAGACCAAATGTGGGAGGTTTCTCTTCAACTGTGCAGATCTTCTGACGGAGGAAGTACCAACAACGGATCCAGCAGGTAATTCTTCCAGACATTTGTATGGAGAATCCTTAGCCATACAAACGGCATCGGATGGATCTTCTCTCTTGACAATACAACCCAACTCGAACTCTTCTGGTAAATTCGTAGGCATATCTTTCAATGAATGGACAACGAGATCCAACTTGTGATATTCTCCAAGGTCTTGAAGCAACAAAATCTCCAATTCTTTTGTCCAAAGGGCCTTTCCGCCAAATGAATAGAGTGGCTTACTCTGGACGTGGTCACCCAAAGTGGTCAATGCAAGGATTGGACAAGCCATGTTGGTAAAAGTCTTTTTGATGAGGCCCTTGACGATCTGAGACTGCGCCACGGCCAACAACGACTTACGACCACCAATGAAGATCTGGTCTGGGATGTATGGCATACCCAAAGATGCTGCGAGCGCCATGTTGTCTGCGGAGGCGGCGTTTGTTCTCTGGATTTCGAGGTCGGAAGGTTCATCGTCATAGTAGATGGACGAGTTTGTATTGGAGGAGGTGGACTTCGGTGTTGAACTGAGGGACATTTTTCTTAAACTGGTTTGCTGTGGGCCGTGGAGCTGCTGTAACTGTGAAGAGGTGTCCAAGTGTATTGGTGTGGAGAGCATTGTGATAAGAGTGTGTGGGTATGTGGATATATATGGGGCAGAGGCCGAGATGTGTGTGTGTGTGTGTGTGTATACGATGCAGAGAGTTTGGACGGCAAGAAGAAGAAGAAGTAGACCGAGGCAATGAACTGGGGTTGGAGAGAGAAGAGTTTTTCCAGGGGGAGAAATATGTGAAGAAAAAAAAGACTCAAACCAAGTTACAAAGCCCAATGAATTTGGAGGAGGGTGATGTGGCTCTGGTTTTATGGGAGGCCGGGTTTTAACTGCTTTTTTTCGCTCGGCTCGAATTGGCTGATTATAAAAAAAAAAAAAAAAAAAAAAAAAAAAAAAACAA
>JAKUBL010000031.1:0-74062 GCA_030563225.1 Petasospora hungchunana
GCCCCCCCCCCCACAAGACAACAAAAGACAACACACAACTCAGCACACATAACACATAACACACATATAACACAGACATGGCTGACGTGGAAGAATACTCCTACGACTACGACTACCTCTTCAAGATTGTGTTGATTGGTGACTCTGGCGTTGGCAAATCGAACCTCCTCTCGAGATTTGCGTTGAACGAGTTCAATCTCGAATCCAAGTCGACCATTGGCGTTGAGTTTGCAGCCAGAACCCTCGAGATTGAGGGAAAGCGTGTCAAGGCACAGATCTGGGACACAGCGGGCCAAGAACGTTACAGGGCCATCACGAGTGCTTATTACCGAGGCTCTGTTGGTGCGCTTATTGTGTACGATATCTCCAAGTCGGAGAGTTATGAGAGCGTTAGCAAATGGCTCAAGGAGCTCAAAGACCACGCAGATGAGAATGTCGTGATCGAGCTTGTTGGTAATAAGTCTGATCTCGACCACCTTCGGGCCGTCCCCACCGAGGAAGCTGCACACTTCTCCGCGGAGAACCAGCTTCTCTTCACCGAGGCATCTGCATTGAATGCTGACAACGTCGACTTGGCCTTCCAGCAGCTCATGAAGTCCATTTACGGGATGGTGTCGAAGCATCAGTTCGACATGTCGGACTATTCGGGTCCAAGACCTCCAACGGGACAGACCATCTCCTTGACGCCCCAACCGGGTTCAGAGTCGTCCAAGAACAAGAGCAACTGTTGTTGAACTTTGAATGTTCTCTTTCACTCTCTCTTTCTCTTTTTTTTTGTTTAGAGAAGCTGGTATATCCTCTTTTTTTTGTCTCTTGTCTTTTACTTCTTGCTTCCATTGGATAGTGTTGAGACCACATATATGACATCTTTTCCTCTACCTCCCCCCCTTCGCAAAATTGTAATGTCTTTCTCTCTCTCTCTCCCAATGGATGTCTTTTTTTAAAGTATAATGAACGTATTGATCCTTTTGTTTTTAAAACTAAACTAAAAAAGCATTAAGCATTAAACTCACCATCCTCCTCTTCTTCTTCTTCATCATCGTTGTTCTTTCCTTCCTCATCAAGCTTTTCCGCAGTCTTTGCATAGTCAATGACTTTACCTCTTGTTCTTCTACCAGTTGTGATGATGTTCGAAGTGTCAATCTCCGCCAAATCATCTTCTTCAGCATCGTCATCCTCCTCAAGTTTAGCATCAAGCTTATCATCGTCTTCTTCTTCTTCATCCTCTTCATCATCATCTTCTTCTTCAGGAACATCATCGTATTGTCTACGACGTCTCTTTTTCTTCTTGTCTTTGTTGTCTTCACCTTCAGTTTTACGTTTCAATTCATCCTTTGGTTCTTCTGTTGGTTTTTCAACTGTCTGTTCAACAGACTTTTCAACAGTCTCAATGACTTGAACTGGTTTCTCAATTGTATTCTTCTCTTCAGACATTTTTTTGTGTTTTGTGTATATTTATATATTAAAAGAAACGCGTAATAACAAAAAGTGTTGAGAGATATAAAAAATTACGCGTCTTGCTCGCCACAGTAACAGAGACAAGCTTTTGTGTGTTGCGCCTAACGTCTTTTTTCTATCGCGAAAAACTTGTTCTTTACTTCTTTATATATATTGCTATATATAATTGCTATTTATATTGCTATATATTTATTGCGCGAAAAACAAAAACACACAAAAAAAAAGAAGAGAGAAAGAAGTCCTTTTTGGAAAGACAAAGAAGAAGAGACTTGTTTTTCTCTCTTTTTCTTAGTACGCATTTGTGATTGAAAATGGTTAGTTATCTTGTCCGGTTTTAAACACTTTCATGTACTAACAAAATGTTTTTTTTCCCAGGCTCCAATTACACAGAAGAAAGCTAGACTAGTGAGTTGTTATATCATCATCATCATCATCATCATCAACACAGGAAATACTAACAATAAAAAAAACTAAAGGCAGATATCCTTAATTATCGAGTCAAGGTAATCACAATGGATAATCGTCAATTCATTGGTGAACTTCTCTCTTTTGACAAACATTATAATCTTGTCCTTGCAAACACAGAAGAATACAGATTGACAAAGAAATCATTAACTTCATTGAAAGATCGTGCTAGAAAGAAATCATCAGTTCCAGAACCAAATCTTATACAAGAAGAAAAAAGAACTTTAGGATTAATGATTATGAGAGGAGAACATGTGATATCAGTTACAATAGAAGCTCCACCTGCAAATGTTGATAAAAAATTGAAACAGTTGAAACAAGGTTCTGGAGTCATTAAGCCATTGGCAAAAGGAACAACAATTGGTGCTACTACTAAACTCAATGCTCCAGTTCGTACAAGTACTCCAGGATTTACTGGTGCTCCAAAGAGATTTAATCCTCCTCCTGGATTCAAAAAGTAAATACTTTAATATTGAAATGGAAATATCTTTTGGTGTGTTTATTTTTTTAAGCTTCTGTGTATTAGTCTAGCCTCGGGTCTGGTCTTCTTTTTTCATGATTCATTTGTGAGCAGAGCAACACACTCTATAAGCTTTAATGTCGTTTAAAGTGTTTCCCCTCTCCTCCACTCCCACCCCCCTTTTTCTTTTCTATAACATCGGAATTTTATAGCCTGAATATCCGTAACATCATTGCCCCGTGGGGAGACTCCACAGAAACCAGCCCCCGGCCCCCAGCCCCTTATGATCCCAGTCCTTCTATTTCACCGGGGCAAATCGGACACATACAAAAAGCTCGCGATATTGTTCAAGCGATAATTAAAGCGGCCGGTTTCCGAACTATGTGTGTGTGTGTGACAAGCCACCTGCATGGTCTAGTTCAAGTTGCGAGGATCTTTACATCTGAACTAAACAGTGAAAGGTCCTTTTCATATAACAGAAAGTCATGTCAAGAGCATATATCGAAAAAAAGGAGTCATAAAAGTTTAAAAAAACATAAAAAGCACACCTCACGCCACAGAGGGGGGCCAGAACTTTCCCTATTTTTTTTTGTCCTTGTCTTTGTCTAGCCAATGTCACATGGGGCACAATCTAATTGATAGGCCATAGCCTGGTTTTTAAAAACGATTGCGTGCTAGAAGACTTGTGACAGATTCCGGTCCGGGTAAGGTTGGTTCCAAACACCGTGGTGAGTTTACCAAGGCGGCTTTGCGATATCCGTGAAACCCAAAGCAAAGCAAACTGGGGGAACATAAACAACACCACATATATAAAACAATTATAAATCGTAGAAATATTCATTGCCTTAAAATTATATATATATAAAAACGTGCCAAATGGAGCACAGAAATCCATTTGGGCGAGAGAGAAAGAGGAGAACTGGGGTGGCACGTTTCTTTTTTTTTTGCTTCTTGTTTTTCCGGACTGCAGCTCTCTGGAGAGCCGGCGGCAAAAGTTTTTCCGGGAGCGAAGCCTAGAAATTATAAATAAAAAGCGCTCAACATTTCTTCTTCTCCTTCTCCTCCTCCTTCTCATCTTTTTGTACCACCCATGTCAGAATTGGCGGAAAACGTGAACATGTTGGAAAACACTCAGCAAGAACAGGCACAACCGCCAGTGAACCCAGATGATCCTACTCGTCCATATGTGTGCAACATTTGTAACAAGGCCTTCCATAGATTAGAGCACCAGACAAGACACATGAGAATCCACACCGGCGAGAAGCCATTCCACTGCAACTTCTGCTCCAAGAAGTTCAGCAGAAGCGATGAGCTCACCAGACACACCAGAATTCACTCCAATACGAGAGTAAGAAGAACTGGCAAATCTGGTCACTATCAGACCATCAACCAGCCAATCACTTACTTTGTTCCTCTCCCACATGAGCAGCAGCAACAACAGCAGCAGCAGCAACCTCAACAGCAGCCAGTCTCACCAAACGCTCAGTTTTTCCCACCACAACCCTTGCCGCCACATCAGTTGCCGCTGCATCCGGTGTCGTCTTCTACCTCCTTATTCCAGGGAAACAACCAAATCCACCTGCCAAACATCCAGTCGCCTCCAAAGATTCTCAAGTCAACATCAGCACAGTCTTTCCAGACTTCGTCGCTCTTCTCTAGCCAGAATAACTCATCTACAAACCTTTCTGCTCTGACTTCAAAATCCAACTCATCAACATCACTGTTCTCAATGGGCGGCAACCATCTCTCTGCACTTTCTGGGCTGAAGAGAATGACTCCAATCACAAACAACCCACCATCTTCCCTTATGCGCTCGTATAACTCTCTCACCACACTGTCGACTCTGAGTCATCACCATTTGACTGACAGCAGGGATCACGTGCACAAGAAGTCAAGACCAGGATCTCCACCAGTTTTCCATATAAGTGAGACTCCATTGAGTACACCTCTGCAGAGTCCAAGATTAGGGGCTACTACACCTACGAATGTTGTTCTGCCTTCTATCAAGAGTTTGGATTTACCACATATGCCTCAGTTGAACGAGTAACTGGGAGAGTTATCTTTTGCTTTTGTGTTTTCTGCTTTTACTTTGTTAGTACTTTTTTTTTGGCTTTTTTTTGGCTCGTCGGTTAATTGTGATGAATGGGGATATAAAGGGCTTATATATTGGGTGAGCTCATGGTATAGGTATAGAATATTAAAACTAAGTTTACAGATCGTACGGCTTGTAATATTGCGGGCAAATTTCCAACTAGGCATGACAACTGTGAAATGTCCTGCTGTTAGACACCAATCGCCCTTACAGCAGACACAGGACGACTCCTTTGACAAAGGCAGGGTGAAACCACACCACTTTTAACAAATTATAGAGATCTGAAAGAATTAAATCCCATATTTGCCAAATTTTAACAAACAAAACACTAGAATCATGTTCACACAAGAAAACTCCTGCAAAAGCGATACACAGTCCAGATCTGCAGACAAAGTGCGCGTTAAGTTTTTATGCCCAAAAAACGCGAGATTAAATTTCTGCCCATATGCAAGCAGCACAGACGGCGTTTCTCACCCCTTCGCTCAACGGTCATTCTACATAGAACCGCGTTAAAGTTTGATTCAACACTCACAAACTTTGTTTCTTCCGGAGAAGGATTGTTCTGTGTGGTGTATTGTAGTAGTATAATTAGATCAGGCGGGCGATGCATTTTTTTTGCTCTTTTTGTGCGCGGGGTTAAGGGTATGAGTGTGTAACCTTCTCTAGTTCTACTCTTGAATCACAAATGTATGTATAGTACAGTCTATTCACGTGGCATGTCTCCACGAATTTCCAGAACCTGAGATCCAGAGGACCAGAAGCCAAAAAAGAGATGGAGGAGGGAGAGAGATAGTGTGGGTGTGAGTGTGTGCGTGTGCGTGTGCGGTGACAGGAGGGTAAACAGTGTGACGGTGTGGGGAGAACGTCTCCTGAATATCTGGATGCAATTTCATATAACAACAGCAATCAGAAACAAAAGAACAAGCGAAAAGATAAAGGCAAACAAACCAGGGAACAAACAGACGACTGCAATTGAAGTCATCCCATTAGCAAGGCATATAAAAAAAAATAGAGACATTTCAAAAGGGCAAATCAATCCTTGACATCACTTGTCCTTTTGTTCGTCATACGGCTGACTTGGGTATTGTGGCATATATCCATAACTGTACTGTGGGTACTGGTATCCAGCAGCTGACTGCACACCGGCAGATCCAGCAGATCCGGAGGCAGCGCCGGCAGTGGATCCAGCAGTGCTTGGAACACCGGTGTAGCTGTACTGGTACTGTGGGTAGTATGGATAGCCGTAATAGCCCTGCTGACCGGTCTGCTGTGGGACAATACCTTGTTGCGTCGCTGGCTGGGAGGTTTGGGCGGCCTTAGCCTCAGCGGTCAGGGAAGAGTTTGACAGAGAGGTTGGTGTCATGTATGGAGAGTTTGAAGACTTGACACCTGGCTGTGTCTGTGCGACAGGAGCGGCCTGTGAAACACCAGTTTGTGGCTGACCCATCATTGGAGCAGCACCACCCTGGTATCCCCATTGCTGAACCGGGTTGGCCTGTGGCTGAGTGGTAGAGCCTTGTTGGATCACCTGCTTGATGTCTCTGACAAAGAGTGGGTACAAGAGATCGACAATACCTTCTCTCTGAGCCATAGCAAGAGCTCTTTCGAATGGAATCCAAACACCCTTGAGGTGCATAGAACCGATTTTGACAACATCACGAACCTTTTCGGACTTGAGAATACCATCTCTTCTACCTCTGGTCATGTGTGCAACGTTAAGCAACTTGGTACCGTTGATCATGTTGTTGTCAGCTCTTCTGACAACAGACACACTATTGGCATCAACCTGGTAACACAAAGTCTTTTCGTCCTCCCACATCGTGGTGGTGACCCTTGGTCTAGAACCAACTGGCTGAACCTGGCCAACACCGGAGGCAGAAGCAGTAGTGATTGGTTGAGAAGCAGCCTGGACTGGAGCAGCAGCTGGGGCAGAAACGGAACCGGTAGAAGCGCCGCCACTAGCACCCATAGCCATCATCTGGCCCTGGTACATTGGAGTGTAATTTTGGACGTAGTTCATTCTGGAGTAGTTGTTGTAGTCTGGGTAGTTCACTTGAACACTACCTTGAGCAGCACCTGGCTGAGCGCCCTGGGTAGCAGTGGCAGCCTGGCCCGTGGACTGGTAGTATGGGTACTGGTTCTGGTACTGCTGCTGGGAGTAGACCGGTGGATAGGAATAGTAAGGGTATTGACCTCCCTGAGCAGGAGCCTGCTGTTGTTGTTGGCCAGAGTATCTGTAGAGGTCGTCACCCTGGGCCGATGACTGGTTCATAGCACCCACCTGGCCATTGGAGGCCTTCTGCTGGGTGGCTTGGGCGGCGGCAGCGGCGTTGTTGTTGTTGTTTGGCGTACTGTTTACGTTGCTAGCGCTTGCGGATGCGGAGGCGTCCTCGTTTGAGATCTGACCGTCGAGGGACTTCATTGGAGGCAAAGACATTTGGAGAGGAAGAGGAGTAGATGGGAGTGCTTGGGGAAGGGGAAACTTTGGGGTGAAACAGCCTCTTGATGCTATCAATTTCCCGTAGTGGAAGAAAAGACGAAGGAAAGGTGATTTTTTTTTTTTTGTTTTGAATATGGGTCCTGGTGGAAGTGCGCACCACACGCTGAAATATGCTGTGAGTCGGCAACCCGCCGACGATGTGTGAGACGTGGACAAATTGCGGCGTGCGCACTGAGGGACACAGGACATGCCGTTCCCGGACGCACATTCTTTCCCAGTTAAGGACATCGCGCACAGTGTGTGGCCAATCACCGTGCGCAATCTCGTCCGAGTGGTGCGTCATCATTCCGGTGGGGACATCACCGCACACAAAAGGACAAATTTAGCAGCTGGTTGCCCTGGCAGCGGGATCTTTGCCCGCATTTTCCGCGTGAAAGGCGCGAGTCAGGTTTCCACCAAAGGGAAACACAGAGAGAGTGTGTGAGGGTTACGACTTGTATTTCTTCGGGTTCGGCATAGAATGCAAAAGTTTATGTGCTTCTGCGTCTTTGCCCTGTTGAACTGCAATCCCGGCGAGCTAATTCCTACTTTTTTTTTTGCGGGTTTCAAAATAAGAGGAGAGTTTCCAGCGCACTCTCACAGCACGTAAAGGTCCGGGTGTGGCCCGGCTGAGGGTTAGAGAGGTACACTGGAGGGCTTGGGTCAGCGCCTTCCACCGCCGCTCTAAGAAACCTCATCGGGCTCTACACATCGAAACCCCGGTGCTCGTAGGCCTTCATTCGTAGTAGTGAGCTGGGACATTTTGTTTACTCTTGCCGGATGACGAGGGGTGCTCTCCTTTTTTTGCCCCACTTGGGCAAGACACACACAGACACGCTCGCTACCACGGTGATTGGCCATTCGATTTCTCCGCTCAAGGCTCTCCCCCTTGTATGGACTTGTGGATTCATTCCCTGGGATCTCTTTCAGTGCGGAGGGGGGGAGGGGGAGGGGGTTGATGCCCTGCCAGACTAGAAGTGTTTCGCTTAACGGGACAGATTGGTCCGCGTGTGGAAAGAGCTGGTGTGGTGAAAGCCGTTGACGGTGCGCTCTTCCACACAGGGAATCAAGACCCTTTCGAGGTTTCGGTGCAGCTTATGGGGGGCTCTAAGACGTCTTTGGTTGGCTGGTATGCCATAGCGGACGTATCGTGTGTCCCGTCGAAGGGAGAAGAGCTTTGGACATGTGAAGAACTCGGGACGGGGAACAGGGGACGGGACAAAAGGCGGTATCCCTCTCTCTCCTCTCCTCTCGCCCCCTATTTCTTCACACTTCGCCAATCTCAACCCGAAAGCCGAATGATCTGCTTCGTAGAGCTGGAGGCCATATCAGTTATATCGATCTCTATCTTGCTTGCCATAAACATGTAGCTCCTCTCCCAGGTTAAGCACGCCCAACGCCTCGTCTTTTCGCAGGATGTTCTCCACACCGACGCACCTCTGCGGGCGGTCTCGTCAACGGTTTCTGTGCTCTCGTTTTGAAGGCAACTTCAACGGATATTTGTTCATACTGTATCTAACATTAGAATGCTTAGGATCTTGACAGAAGTTGCTCTACGTTCTAGATGGTGGAAGGTACCTCGAAAAAGATCCAGGTTGCTCTCACAGATATTTGAGAGACATTGGCTCGTCATTCTGCCCTCGTTTGTCTAAGATTTTTGGCATCAATGGCCATCCTTTCCGTGGGGGATGGCATTCAGGCTTTTTTTTTTCTTTTGACACTAACATGGCTCTTTATTAAGGTCGAAATGCTCCTGGTCTGGCTGATGCGCCGGCAATCCAAACATTCCACCATCGTCCCCTTGTTCTTAGATCCAAGCTTGCACCAGCGGAGTAGATCAAAGTGAGACAGTGGCAAATTTCAAGTTTTGTGGGCCTCTCCCGGACGATTTTCAACCCGAAAAGGTGTATGATATCGAAAAGACACCGATCTATTTATTCATATCATTATCAAAGGGACAAAAACCATTCCAACAGCCAGAAATCAACAAACAAAGACGACGGATACGCTAACGAAACCACCCCTTGCGCTCAGGATGCGTCCGTGGGTCCGAAAAAGTTGCACGCCGCAAAAATCTGTGCAGCCCGGACAACGCACGCACCCGCTCGGATAAATTTTGTGGGCTTGGAGGAAGTTTTATGTGTTGTATAGTGGTACCGTCGATTGAAATGAAGAGAGATTAGTGATTTATGGGGGATGATATAACTGAAACTCCTGGCAATCCTGCAATCCAATTTATAGGTCATAGCGACACTTCAAAGAAGAGATAGAAACACTTTGACCGCGCGTCATCCTCACATATCGAACAGATCTACAACATTTGGGCACAGTGTCTTATTGTTAACCTTCATCGAAAGACTGAGAGCTCTCTGTAGTCCCACGAATATCATTGGTGTCTACTAACGTAGGTGTCTGAGCCCTCAATCTGGAGTTGATGACACAAATGCGACGTCTTCAGCGGCTCTTTGACCAGATTTATTACTCAGCCGCGAGTCAGAAACCTATATAGTGCTTCCATCAAGTAAATTAATGTATTTAACTATAACACAATATAACAGTGGCTTTCTTCTCGTGCCCAGAACACCTCATAATCTGACATACAAAAACACATCTTTAATCATCTCAGAAGGTCCAGTGCCTTCTCTTTGTGGATGGTTCGCGCTCTTTGGTAAGGGCACAATATAAACAAACGCGTTCCTCCTCGCGCGACGCGTCTTACAAGGCAAAAAAAAAAAAACGACACAGAGAGGACTGTTTACTTATCCTTCTCCTATAACTTTCATTCAGCAATGTTCAGAAGCACAAAGAGAAGAACAGCGGGTCGTAAGAACTTTGAGACCACATCGTTCGGTTCGGCAGACACGTACTTGAGCAATCTCTACAACAACTCCAAACTCACGTTCTACACGTTGCCTCCACTTGGTGAAATCACACTGGAAGAGTTTGAAACCTGGGCTATCGACCGTATCAAGATTCTCAATGAGATCGAGTCATGCTTGGTGAGAAACAAAGGATACAAAGAGATCGAGGGCATCATCCAACCGATGATTCAGGCTACACTACCACTCAATTCCACCAACCAGGAGAAGCTTGACAAGGAGAGACAGAAGGACTACTACTCTCACTTCATCCTCAGACTATGTTTTTCGAGATCCAAGGGGCTTAGGGATAAGTTCCTCAAGAACGAGACTATCCTCTTCAAGATCCGCTACAACTCTCTTACATCCACAGAACAACAACAGTTCGTCAAGAACCTCGACATGCCATGGGAGTTTACCACAGAAGAGGAGAAGCAGCAGCTCTCTTCCAAGCTCTACGCTTCTATTGCTCCATCTCTGGGCTTCGCTCTCAACCTCACTGATGAAATCCAAAAGAAGAAGTACTTTGAACAGGAAGAGTTCATCAAGATCCCATTCGAATATGTGACAGATCTCTTGCCTCAACGTACCGTCTACTTGTCCAAAGGAACAGCATACATGCCAAAGTTTCAGCAGCTTCAACTCTTACTCAACGAGTTCTCCGAAAAGTTATCCACTGCTCTCGTGTCCACGTCCCATGCATTCCCATCTCTAGATGAAGACGACCGAATCCTTCCAATCCTTACACATCTCTCCTCTGGTGCACTTCTCAACCTCTCCGCTAACGAATACGGAGCTAACGAGAACAGCTCGGACATCAACTCCGTCACAATCAATTCCAAGGAAATAATCTCTCAATTCCCATTATGTGGCCAACATCTCATGTCTAGTCTCAAGGCAAACCATCATTTGAAATACCAGGCCCGTCAACAATTCACCCTTTTCTTGAAAGGTGTGGGTTTGAACTTAGAGGATGCTCTCACGTTCTGGTCAAATGAGTTTACAAAGACTATGGGATTAGATAAGTTCAACAAGGAGTACAAGTACAACATCCGTCACGCTTACGGTATGGAAGGTGGTCGTATCAACTACAAGCCATGGGATTGTCGTACTATTCTCTCCAAACCAAGACCGGGGAAGAGTGAATCACATGGATGTCCGTATCGTGATCTTGCTTCTGATGCTTTAGCTACGAAGCTCAGAGAGATGGGGCTCGAAGAGAGGGATGTTCAACAAGTATTGGAAATCAGTGGGAAAGGTGAATATACCAGTGCATGTACCAAAGTTCTTGAAACGAAGATTGGTGGTGATTTGAAGGAACATGTAACACATCCAAATCTGTACTTTGACAGAATGAGAGCACATACGAAACAGAAGCAACCGGTTGCTGCTGACGCATGAAGACTCCAATGTACATTAGATCAGAATTGTCTTGTAGTCATTATCATTCATCAGTTATTTACAAGTTTTATTGGCTCAAGAGATCAAATCACTTCTTGTCGTTCTCTTGCTTGACTCCACCTTTCTCAAATGGCGCCTCTTCTCTTGCCTCTTCGAGCATAGGAAGGATACCCTGCTTTGCAAGTGCGAGATCAACGCAGGCCTTGTAGTCAAACCACAGGTCCTCGCACTCGTTCTGTATGCTCTTTCCCTTCAAGAACTCTGCGAGATGATGTTAGTACACTTCCAATCCAAAACGCAGACAAGAAAAAGAACTCACTCTCGCTGTACCAACTGTTGAAACAATCATCGTACTGTTTTTTAGCTTCTGTACATTCCGGTGCAAGACTCGAAGACATGGCGTTTCCCATTGTTTTTTTTTGTCTGTTTGGTACTGTGTTTGTCTTGTGGCGGGTCGATTTCCGTGAAATTTTGTTGAGGCTTTGTGTGGCCCGTTCAGAAATCCTGAGAGTGGACCGCGCTTTGTAGAGAACAGAAAGGTTGGGCTGGATGCCTGTTTCTATGGTGAAGAGCCCCAGGTTCGCGAGCAGGAAAACGGGATGACTGTTCCACATAGGCTAGATTTCCCTCTAAATTCGGGAAAACTTGATCTAACAATATTTGACTGCAAAACATCCGGCCCTCTGAGAAGACTGACGATCGGTGAATGAAATTAGAAGTCCAATGTATCACACGCATACAGTGTATCAAATCTGGCAACTCATTGTCAAAATTGCAGGCTATCGGAAGGTAGTCCATGGAAGAATTCGTTTTTGTGTCAGTTCTTCTCTAGTATCTTCAAAGACCGGGTAACCATAAACAACAAATAAACAGCCTGGTCGAATACTAGAAGAGAAGAGGAACATAAACTACTACAAAGAAATATCCATAAACGTAAGAAAGTCATAAAACATAAAAAATCCTATCACAAAGTGCTGCACTAAGCCAAGAATCCATAGTCGTCATTGTTCGTCCAAAACTCCTCCACTGGTACATTCCACAAATAGTTTTCACCATTCTTTCTTAATCCGTTACTAATCACCACCTCTGTACTCTTTGCATAGTTGGAATGATCAAAGAGGGAGGTGGCAATAGGCACACCGCTCTCACCGGACCATACGGAGATGTTGTTGATCATCGTATTGGTTCCGCCGTTGAAAGGTGTCAGTTCGGATGGAATGGAGGATTGTGGTGTGGATGTGGAGGAAGCAGTAGAGACTGAGCCTGTATGTACGCTTGAAGGGTACTGAAAGGCGTTAAGGTTGAAGTCTGGTGGGATTGAAGGAGTGGATGCCTCTGTTGGGGCTTCGATAATTTTTGTCTTTTTGCGAGGTGGTTCTGGGTCTTCCTTCGGTAGAAGATCTTCTTCTGGTCTCATTGGAGGTGAATTGATCAACAGGTGCGAGAGTGACTTTGGAACGGCGCTCTTCTGTAGCTGTCCTTGCTTTCTGCGACGTTCAGCTTGCTCAATCATCTCTTCATCTGTGTGCTCCTTGTTCTCTTCGACGAGACCGCTAGGGTAGTAAGCACCACCAGGGTAGAAACGTCTCACGATGGCTGGTGGCATTCCTGGAGCGTTGTTGTAGATGATTTCGCTCGAGTCTGGTCCACAACGTTCAATCAAGTTTCCGATAGTAGCGCTCATCAACTGGTCAAAAGTGTCACGGAAGATCAATGCAAACTTAGATCTCTCAGTCATCACATAGAGACAGATGGAACAAGCACGAAGATCGTTCAATCCACTAAAGAGCGATTCAGACACCTGTGGGCGCGTATGTTTGGAGACATCACCAAGAGCTTTACGCTTCATGTCATCTTTGTTACGGGCGAGCCAGAGACAGTAAATCAACGTGACACCAGCGACAAACACCGTGTGTATCGCTGTTGTTGAGTGTCCAAACACAGTCTTTTCGTGGAAGACCTTGAACAACTGGCAAATATGTCCAGCTGCTGCCTGACATTCACGGAAGAGTCTGTCCATTGGGTCCAATAATTCCAAGAATGGTTGGATCAACAAGCGCACAGAACGATAGTAATAAAGCCTCAGCGTCTCATTCTCAATCCCCTTCGAGAACCCACCACAACGACTTCTCCAAATCTCCAACTCTTGGAAGTACTTCTCAACAGCAGGAAGTTGACCCTTGTGGACTTGTTGTGGATCAAGACATGCGGAGATGCTGAGCTCCTCCACAAAGCGGGACTCGATGCGTCTCAATGTGATGCTCTGGTTGATGAAGATGGTCTTTTGCGTGTGTTTGGCCTTGGATGGTTCGTATTCAAAGAGTGGAATATCCTTATCAACTTGGCATTCTGGGAGAGTGTATGGTTTCCCCACAGCGATGGAGATCATACGTTCAAGTAGGTAGACACACCACCATAGACGCATCTTCTTGGACTTGTCACGGTATGAGAGTCCTGCATATGTCACGGACTTGTTGAGACCGAGTTTGACACCAAGAGCGAGCGAATCACGGATGATATCGTATAGACATACCGAGTCACGGTCTGTTCTGATGATGTAGAGCACAGTCAGCGTCAGGATTTCCATCTTGCTCTCGTCGGCAAGAGCTTTGCATTTGGTGATGTGTCTCATGGCAGTGGAGAAGTAGCGAGCTGGAGGTGGGCCATGATACTTTCCAGTGGACATGTGCAGACAGGAAGAGATTGCAAACACCATCCACATACGTGCACAGCAGTAGTGGAAGTGATCTGTATCGTTCATGTACCCTGTAAGGTTGTTAGCGACGTAGGCATTGTGGAACTCAAAGATTTCTTCTTCGTCCAAGAGAGGGTATTTGAACTGCAGTCTCGTAAAGTGGATGTCCAAAAAGGCACGGGAGAGCTTCTCATCAACCTCAAACACAGGGTCGTGTGCCAGAAGGTCCTTGAGGTTGTACTTGGCAAAGATGGAGTTGTTGTAGTCCACCGAGTCCGGGGAAAGATAGTGCTTTGACTGGTGCTGCGGGGTGTGTGTCTCAGAGATTGCTGGAAGTGTTCTGTTTGAGGGAAGTCCAATGAGCTTGAGCTGCTGTTGTGCTTGCTGATCGCCAAGGAAAGGGCTGAGCTTCTTGTACTTGAAGTTCTTCTTAGCGCCGATCTGCCCGTGCTGATCGATGAGGATGTTGTTAGCATCGAGCACCTTCTCCAAGAACTTTACCTTCTTCTCGAGCATGATGGTGTAGTCGTCCTTCTCAGGCTGCTTGACAGCGTACTTTGCGGGTTGGACACACTTGACACCGGCCTTAATACACGTTGTGCACGACGGCAGTCTGTGGTCGCACTTCTGCTTACGCTTCTGGCACAGCAGGCAGGACGTTGAGCGACCCTTCTTGTCATGTGGGTTCTTGGTGGACGAAGGTGTCGAGGCATCCGACAGCGGGCTGAGCGAGGATGCGGTTGGCGGCTCGAGCAGGGAATTGAGGGAGGGTCCCGTAGACGCTGAGAGGGAGAACCCCAGCAGGGAGTGTGCGTCCTGTTGTTGAAGCTTCGGGTTAAGCATTTGTGTACAAGCCAAAACGTAAGAGCAGCTAGCAAAACTACACACAACACGTAAAAGGAGAAGCGGGAAGATGCGGTCTTTAAAAGGAATCCGAGAGTTTGTGAAAGAAATCTGGAGAAGCTTTGTACGATGTCCGCACACTCGGGCCGGAGTTTCGACCCTTTCTCTCTTTCTCTGCCGGCGTTAAACAGCCGTGCGTCTCAACAATTGCTAAACCCACCCCCTCCCCCTCCCCCTCCACCATTGAATTTATAGACTCTTTTTGTGTCTTTTGAACACGGGAGAACGTATAATTCAGACAAACTAATTAAGCTATTCAAATAACCAAAAGATCCCTGGAAAAAAGAAGGGTGTTGAACCACAGAAGCGGCTGTTTTTCCTGCCCTTTTTTTTTTTGCACAAAATCCAGCGTGTCCATAACAGCCATCCGCTACCCCAGAATCCCACATGAACGTCCCCCGATTTGACTCTTTTGCAACCTTGAGATGTTCCAAAGCATTCCCAAATTGTCCCCCCTTTTTTTCAACACAATACCCTTGTCAATGACATAATTGACACTCCATCCATTCATCCATCCAAAGTAAAACAAAAAAAAAGATTACAGACACAAGGACACAACAGAATGTTAAACCCCGTTCTTCCCACCTCGCCCTTAACGCCGGCTTCACACCGCCCGAGAGCTGACCTAACTCCGCGGACTTAAGCCCTTGAGATCCTTTTAAACCAGTTTTGTATATATATATATACATATAAACTAGCTTATGAGTTCATGAATATCTATATAAAGATGTAGATGAATAAACGCACACGCACACATACATACAAACAAGAGATTCTAGGATACACAGCCTTACCATTCATCGCATATACGAAGTAATCGCTCTCCGTTAAATTTTTTTTTATGATAGGAATCAGCCCAGAAAGACTCCCAGTAGGCTTAACTCCAATCTCCTTTGATCCTACAGCCGAAGAGGGCTCATGCACTCTCTCGTGTATTGCCCCCGTCTCCCCTCTCTCACTCCCTCGAAACTGATCTCTTGAAAAACACCGCAGCATCACTTAGACTTTGTGATCAACCACCCAACAACAACAACTTGAGATTGAGTATAGAGAGGGCCGGAGGTCCGGATGGGGTATATTCTAATTTGGAGCTATTGCTCTATCAAAGTGTGTTATGATAGCAAAGACAAGCTATACGATCAAAACCCAGTACACCCCAATAACGCTCGCTGGGCATGCGTATAACCTTCTGAGCATTTCTATTCAGCCGTACACTTAGGGGTGATTCGATCGGTTCTGTGTGTGTGTGTCTTCACTATAGATGTGGGCGGACTTGTTACTGATGACTGGGATATTTGGTCAACAGGGGAAAATCCACAGTCTTTTTGTGATCTTTTCTCTATCTCCCCCCCCCTCTAGTAGGCTCTCTTTCCAAGCTGATGATCCGGCTTCGCTTTGGAAATGAAAGGGTAAAGGAAGACTCGGATGTACTAGAGAGTTGTTTCCCCCCAGAGTCACATGGTCCAAATTCTCATGGAGTCATTGTCTTTTGCAGAAGGAGAAAAGGAATTCGGTCCTTCTAATAGTTGTTTGACATCTTCAGATCTTTACAAAGAAAAAGACCATCATCATGAATTGACACTCTCATCACACTCTTTACAAACATTCAGAAACACCAAACTCTTGGCCCTTTCCCATCGCGCCCGAGAATTTCCCCGCGTATTATTAAGAAACTTCTACCTAAACACACATACTCTCTCTCTCACACACCACACCAGCCTTTCCATATCCAATGCTCGCCAAAGACTCAACATACAAGTTAAACACGGGTTATACCATCCCAATCTCCGGATTCGGCGTGTTCCTCACCCCTCTGAACACCGCAGCAGAAATTGTTTACCAGGCCTTGGAAATCGGGTACAGACACATTGACAGTGCTAGAGATTATGGGAACGAAGAGGAATGTGCTATTGGAATTGCTAAATTCCTCAAGGATCACCCAGAAGTGAAAAGAGATGAAGTCTTCTTGACGTCCAAGATCATCACTAAAACGGAGAAATTGAGTTACGATCAAGCTGCTGAACAATTGGAAGAATCGTACCAACGTATTAAGGATAAGGTGGGATATTTTGATTTGTTCCTGGTCCATTGCACTTACCCAGACAAGGCTACCCGTTTGAACCAATATGCTGCCCTTCAGGACTTTGTTGCTGCTGGTAAAATCAGATCAATTGGTGTTTCGAACTGGGGTGTTAAACACATCGAAGAATTGATGGCATGGGATGGTTTCAAGATCATGCCGGCAATCAACCAGCTGGAATTACACCCATGGTTGCCTAGAAAGGATCTCCAGGAACATGGAAAGAAACATGGATACTTGCTTGAGGCTTATTCCCCATTGACTCATGGACGCAAGTTGAACGATCCAGAGATTCAACAGATTGCAAAGAAGCACGGATATACTCCGGCACAAGTCTTGCTGAGATGGTCTTATGACCAAGGATTCATTCCATTGGCCAAGTCTGTTACTCCAGAGAGAATCAAAGCAAATTTTGATGTCTTGGACACTGTCGAATTGGACGAAGAGGACAAAAAGATGTTGGATAAGGATATCTATGAGGTTCTTGGTTGGGATCCAACTACTTATGTTGATCCAGAATGATAAATCTTGAATAGACCATTATTTCTCCAAATAAAAGACGTATATCATGTACTAATGTATACCGTTTATTCGCAACCAAGTTTAACACCCGTACACCATCGGCACCGAGGGGATGTTCCTATAAGACTCTCCAATGTCCCCTCACTTTAAAACAACTATTAACTTCAAAACAAAAATCCTGTCAAAAGACAATAATAAGAGCCCAAAAGATGATCAATACGCGGCGAGCGCTCCACATGTGCAAAAACTTCAGGTTTAGAACACAATTCTTGCCACTGATATCGCCACAAAGGCAAGCACTCCGATTTCAATCAGGAAGAGCATCCATGCCCGAATTCCCACCCCCTGTTGCCGAAGAACCTGTTGTTGTGAAAGATGAAGATGAAGTATTGGGAAGGTGTTACACTGACACGATGGAGATTTTTAAGGAGCTGCGTGGATTGGGATTCAATGAGAAACAGTGCGATGCCATACTTGAGTTGATCAACAAGAACTTAACGGTGACACTTGATAAGATCAACGAGAAGATGTTGAGTACGAATGAGCTTGAGAACGAGCTATATTTGTTCGAAGCGGCGCAGAGTGAACTAAGAGTCGAAATCAAAACGTCGAGAGAACAGGATCTAAGGACGTTACAAAATGACAAGTCCATTTTGGAAAATCTCGTCAATGAGGAGTTTGATGAGTTGAACAAGTTGCATTTGGTGAGCAAGAACGATTCACAAGTTGTTATTAACGATCAATTCTCGGAAAATACGCTTTTACAAAAGACCCTCAAGAAGAAGATCCAGGAGTTGAATAACAAGATTAGTACAGACATCAACAGTGAGATCAAGTCCGAGATTGAGGCGCTGAGATGGCACACGACAAGAAGTGGACTCATGGCAGTGCTTGTGCTCGTGTTTGCAATCATGGTGGGTGTCAACATCTCCAAGAGTAAGAACAGGGAGGATACCCCACAACAAGTGATTCTGAGAACGGTGGAGCCTGAAGAATCAATTGACGACGAGAAAGAGGATGAGCAGGTTACATTAGAACAACTACTGGAGAAGGGAAAGTAAAAAACAAAGAAAGAAAGAAAAGAATATTGTAATTTAAAGCTTATGTCTCATCTCTCTCTTGAACACCTTCATAAATCTCTTCTGTGGCTTGTGCTCCAACCACTTGAACAATCCACCGACAATCTCTTGAGAGTTTGTAGCCTGGAGCGTAGCGAGGTAGTTCGACTTGATGAGCTTCTTGATATCCTTCATGCTGTCGTAGTCCAAATCCTTGGCCATAGTCCAAAACTCTTCCAGCACGACGTCGTTGAACTTCTCAGTGTCGTTGAGGTTGTACATCTTGTTAATGAACCCGAGCTCGTGGAGTCTCTTGGCCTTGATGGGTCTGGACAGCAACAACGCCTCATTGGCAACGGACCAGCCGAGCCTGTGAACAAGCGTTGTTGCGGTACCTCCCTCGCTAACAAGGCCGAGGTTGGCAAACGGAGTCAGTAAGAACACCTTCTCGTTCATGGCGTAGATGAAGTCGCACATGGCAACGAGGGCAGACGAGAGTCCAACAACAGGACCGTTTAACGCACACACGAGCAGCTTTGTGTGGTCGTAGAAGACGCTCGTCAGATAGGCGTTTCTCGAAGTGAAGTTGTTCAGCCAGTACTCCACCTCTTTCACTCCTTCAGCCTTGACGCTGTTGGTCTTTGAAACATCCTTCACATTGGCACCAGCAGAGAAGTAACGGCCTGTTGATCTCAGAAAAGTCACCACAGTCTCGGGTTCCTTGTCAGCCCGCTCAATCAAGTGGCCCAGCAACAGGTACTGGTCGTTGTTCAATGCGTTGAGCTCCTGTGGCAGATTGAGCGTGATGATGGCGACTTTGTCTCTCACCTCATACAAGATGTCTGAACCCTCCATTTTGGTATGCCATATAACAGAGAGAAACCAAAGAGGAACTCACACACCCTTTATATAGCAAAAAAAAGAAAGTGTGGAGAAAACCCCTGGACCGAGGCTTCTTCCCCGCGAGCCGATGCCTAAATCACGTGACTATTCACTTAACTACAATGGGTAGAGAGTATTACACCAGTTATCTCTTCCCCTCCAGCACCAACAAGAAAACAATAAACCCCTCAAACAAAAAAAAAAATATGAAGCAGTTCAAAGTGCAAAAGCCAAAGAAACGAGAACAGAAAGATGTGAAGTTGGAGGTTTTAAGCGGTGCTGCAATTGAATCAATTGGAAATGTTGATGTTGTTGGAGGGATCAACAGACTCATCTCGACACAATGGGGGCCAACACTCCCACAGCTGAGCGCCGAGTTCTGTGAGCACATTGCCAAGTTCAGAAAGTTTGTTCCCAGGGCTGTGTGCCAGTCGCAGTTATACTCGCTGTTTCCCCAGGAGCAGTCACGTGTCGACAGAGAGATGGCGATGTTGGTGAAGAATGGCGAGGTTGTGAGGACACCAGTACAGAATGCCGAGATTAAAGGTGATTTTGTGATGCTGAGGAAGGACTATTTGTTGCTGCTGGACTCGATTGACAATGGCGGAGAGCTGTTGACGCGGTTTAAGGAATTCATCCCGCTGGACACATCAACATCATTGGACAAACAAACAGTCATGGACAAGTTCAACGATGATGAGATCTCCAAGCTGATTGAATTGGAGTTTCTGGCACTGGTAATACGAGACTCTGACCATTTACTCATCAGCATCCCGAGATTTGGATTCATTGTAAGACTATACCTCAAGGCCAAGGCATTCATCCTACGAGCGTTGAACTTGAACAAGTGGAAGGAGATTAAACACGATGAACTGGTGGAAAAATGGGACAAAAACAAGGCTAGATTCAAGAATTTCAAAGGGCTAAAACTCCAATGGGCCCTGCACTTTTTGGTTGGTGAAGGCGTAATTGAAGTCTTTGAGACACGGGAGGGTAAAGCTTACAGAGTCCTCTAATAAACACGTACTATTATTACTTTTGTTTTGTTTTTTCTATTCACAGACTCTACATTCTCTGTTTCTGTCTGTTTCTGGCTCTTCTCTCCCTCTTCTCTTTCATCTTTTTGTCGAGCTTGTCCTGTTCCTCTGGGGAAACGGCTCTTCTAGCCTCTCTCTCAGCCTCGAGCTTCTTCTCCCTCAATTCCTCAGCCTGCAACTCCTGAATGGCCTTCTTGACCTTGTTGACCTCGGCTGTTCTGACGTTGTTGATCTTCTTCTGCTGCTCTGCCTTCAACTGGAACTTGGTGATTCTGTCCGCAAGGGCAATCAACTCGGAGACAAGAGCCTTGGCGGTGGACAAAGAAGCAGCATCTGTGGCAATGTTGAGAGTCATGAGGAGTCTTGGAGAAGAGCCATAGTCACTTTCAGAAGTTGGGTGGGTAGCTGGGAGGTCAGTGATGGCCAAGTACTTCAAGATGGAACCGGCATTCTTGAGCACATCCTTCAACTCCTCCGTGACGAGACCTTCGTTCAACTCAGTGGACTCGCTCATGAACACAAATTCTGGTGAGAGCTTTGTGGATTCGGTGGTCTTGGTGAGCGAAAGGTAGTAGTTCTCGGTTCTGGCATCATTCATACCGTTCTTGTTGACAATGGCAAACACATACTTTGGCAACTTCTTCATATCGTCGAATGGCTGGATCTCAATCTGCACAGACTCTTCAGGGGCTGGAACAGACTCGAAGAAGAAGGACATGACGCTCTCGGCGAGGTAGTAGACAAAGTTTGGTCTGTTAATGAGTGTGAATCTCATGAACAACCCTCTGATGTTGACTCTTCCAGTGGCGTACGAGGCGTACGACTGGGCAGAGTCCTTCACGTACAACTGAGTCTCGCTGACACCGACCTGGGCGAAGTTCTCCTCGAGAACTGGCTTCATGGCGCCCAACCAGCCTTCGACCTTGGACTTGTTGAGGAAGGCACCAAAGCTGAAGACGGACACGATGGCGAGGCAGATCGCGACACCGACGAACTCGAGGTTCCAGTTGTACAGCTTCAGACGGTTGATGAAGCCCATCTCGACAAGCTCATCAACAGAATGGGAGTAGTACTCCTTTTGACTGTGGGGGCATCTATGTTAGTACTCAGAACTTGGGCATCCACAAGGCATTGGAAAGGAGGAAAAAAAGCGGGGGAAAGCACAAAAAACATACACTGAGTTGATGTATGTCAGCACATTTGTAAGCAAACTCGTCGAGTTGTCAGACATGTTGAGCAACTTGGTGGAATCGAAAAGAGGCGAATGGGGAAAAAGCGTCGTCGAGCGGCTTTCTTCGATAGCGGCGACGATCTCCTCCAACTACTCATTCGCGAATACGGTAGGGGCACTCTATGGATAAGCTCTTATATTGAGGATGAGCTCTAGATTACTTGTCAAAAAAAAAGACATACATTCACCCTGTTTATGGATCAACGTGCACAGTTGGGTCCCAAGTGAGGACTTCGTAGGATTCCGGCTTGTCGAGAATCTTCTTGTCCTCGGCGTCGAGCTCCACGTCGTCCAACACGGTGTAGTTCTCTGCGATTCTCGAGACGGTAACGGTCTTTGCTAATGGGATGAACCCTTGGTCATACGACCATCTCAACAGGATCTGCGCAGGCGTCTTGTTGTGCTTCTTTGCAATGGCCTGGAGCTCCGGGTCGTTGAATTTCTTCGCCTGGGTCAGTGGGGAATAAGCCTCAAGGAAGTAACCGTGCTTCTTTCCGTGCTCCTGGAGATCCTTTCTAGGCAACCATGGATGCAACTCGAGCTGGTTGACCACCGGCTTGATCTTCAGGCCATCCCAGGCGTACAGCTCGTCCATGTGCTTGACACCCCAGTTCGACACACCAATCGATCTGATCTTCCCGGCCTCAACGTAGTCCTGGAGAGCCTTGTACTGGTTGAATCTCGAGGCCTTGTCCGGATAAGTGCAATGGATCAGGAAGAGATCGAAGTAGCCAGCGGTGTCTTTGATGCGCTGGTACGACTCCTCCAACTGTTCCAAGGCAGACTCGTACGAAACCGGGTTTCTGTTGATGATCTTTGAAGTCAAAAAGATATCCTCTCTGGTCACAGAGGGGTTCTCCTTCAAGAACTTGGCAATGCCCTCACCGGACTCCTTTTCGTTCTGGTAGGCTCTGGCACTATCAATGTGTCTGTAACCAGCCTTGAGCGCCTCGTAGACAATCTCGGTAGTCACACCCGGTGGAGTCTGGTAAACACCGAACCCGGTGATTGGGATCTCATACCCGGAGAGAAGCTTGTATTTCGAATCTTTGTGGAGGGACATTGTGCTGAAGTTGCGTGGAGAAGAGAAGAAGTGGTGGGGCGTGCTCCATTTATAAGCAAAACGCAGCTGCACATTGACACGCGACAGCATGTAACGAATAGAAGACGTCATAGGGATGGAAGGAAGAAGATACAAAATCGGGTGTATTGCTAGTTTAAAGTGATGAGGAAATTAGATCTTATAACAGCCTATTCCGCAAAGGTCTTTTGCACAGAGAGCAATGACTTCAATGTAGAGTTTGCTCAAAAGCGGAGTTCCGATCTCTCCGACTCCACAAATCACAACACAGCGCTTATATCAAACCCGTTAAAACCGTTATTAAGAACCAATTAATACAACCAGTGTGGGAATCTTCCGAATTTAGGGGAAGTCCCAATGCAAGAGCCAGATGTTGAAGAGCAGACTTCACCGAAGACAATGAAGAATTCACAACGTCGAATCAAGAAAAAAAAGAGGGGGGTATTGGAAACAGCAGTTCCATTTTTGGGCGAAGCGTCCAAAGAATGGAGGAGAAAATAAACAGAAAGAACCCAAAATGATGTTCAAATCATCAGAAAAGGGCGAACAAACCCAAAGAGACAAGGGTGACGAACCAGCCCTTAATTCTCAAGTTGGAACCGGCACCCTCAAACTGAGAGGCAGTGCCAGTGGTCTCAGAAACACCTGTAGCAGTAGTGCCCATCGTGCTGGCAGCTGGAACTCCGGTAGCAGTAGTACCCATCTTGCTGGCAGCTGGAACAACAGTAGATGTCACAGCAATGGTCATGGTGGACACAGTGGCCCCCTCACCAGAGGAAATAGTAGACACGGCCTTGGTGTAAGTGACTGGAACCTCAGTAGTCAATGGACAGTACGTAGTGTATACAGTAGTCTCACCTTCAGAAGCCTTAGTGACAACAGTGACACCGGTGGTGACAGTAGACTTAGCACATTTGTCTTCAGTACAAGAAACAACAGTGATGACAGTAGTGCTCTCAGCAGTCTTGGCAGACGTGGAGATGTACTCCTCGGTGGTCAATGGACAGTATGTGGTATATTCAGAGACAACACCCTTAGAGGTCTTAGTGACAACAGTAACACCAGTGGTCATGGTAGACTCACTACATTTGTTCTCAGAACAAGAAGTGATGGTGACAACAGTGGTGCTCTCAGCAGTCAAAGTAGTGGTGGTGAAGCCAGAACCAACGCTCAGGGTGGTTGAACCAACAGAGAACTGACCGTTAGAGTCAGTGGTCTGGTAGAACGAAACAACACCCGTCTCAATATCGCCAGCAGCATCAGTGAATGTTGTTGTGTAAGGAGATGGCAAAATGGCAGAAGTAATGGCTTCGACCTCCGGGTTACCAGAAGCATCAGTAGTAGTGTAGAAGGAAACAACAGCAGTTTCGACATCACCATTAGCATCAGTGAAAGTGGTGGTGTAAGGGCTTGGCAAGATGATGGAAGTATAGGTC
Organism: Petasospora hungchunana; assembly: GCA_030563225.1. NCBI lineage: Eukaryota > Fungi > Ascomycota > Saccharomycetes > Phaffomycetales > Wickerhamomycetaceae > Petasospora > Petasospora hungchunana. The sequence goes on from JAKUBL010000031.1 coordinate 24,139, forward strand.
CCAACCTCTGGGTTACCCGAAGCATCAGTAGTAGTGTAGAAGGAAACAACAGCAGTTTCGACATCACCATTAGAGTCAGTAAATGTAGTCGTGTAAGCAGTTGGCAGGACGATGGAAGTAGAAGCCTCAACCTCTGGGTTACCCGAAGCATCTGTCGTAGTGTAGAAAGAAACAACAGCAGTCACAGCATCACCATCAGCATCAGTGTAAGTGGTAGTGTATGGAGTTGGAACAATCAGAGAAGTAGTGGCATCAACCTCTGGGTTGCCGGAGGCATCAGTGGTGGTGTAGAATGACACAACAGCAGTTTCAACATCACCATTGGCATCAGTGTATGTGGTGGTGTATGGAGTTGGAACAATCAGAGAAGTAGTGGCATCAACCTCTGGGTTACCGGAGGCATCGGTCGTAGTGTAGAACGACACGACACCAGTCTCGACATTACCATTAGAGTCGGTGAATGTAGTCGTGTAAGCAGTTGGCAGGACGATGGAAGTAGAAGCCTCAACCTCTGGGTTACCCGAAGCATCTGTCGTAGTGTAGAAAGAAACAACAGCAGTCACAGCATCACCATCAGCATCAGTGTAAGTGGTAGTGTATGGAGTTGGAACAATCAGAGAAGTAGTGGCATCAACCTCTGGGTTGCCGGAGGCATCAGTGGTGGTGTAGAATGACACAACAGCAGTTTCAACATCACCATTGGCATCAGTGTATGTGGTGGTGTATGGAGTTGGCAGGACGATGGAAGTAGAAGCCTCAACCTCTGGGTTACCCGAAGCATCTGTCGTAGTGTAGAAAGAAACAACAGCAGTCACAGCATCACCATCAGCATCAGTGTAAGTGGTAGTGTATGGAGTTGGAACAATCAGAGAGGTTGTGGCCTCGACCTCTGGGTTGCCGGAGGCATCAGTGGTGGTGTAGAATGACACAACAGCAGTTTCAACATCACCATCAGCATCAGTGTAAGTGGTAGTGTATGGAGTTGGAACAATCAGAGAAGTAGTGGCATCAACCTCTGGGTTACCCGACGCATCAGTGGTAGTGTAGAAAGAAACAACACCGGTCTCAACATTGCCATCAGAATCAGTGAATGTGGTGGTGTATGGAGTTGGAAGAATGAAGCTTGTAGTAGAGGCTGTAGAGAGATCACCGTTAGAGTCGGTAGTAGTGTAGAAGGACACAACAGCGGTCTCAGTTTCACCATCAGCGTCTGTCATAGTGGTGGTGTAAGGTGATGGAACAACGTCCGCATCCTCGTTAATAGTGCTGGTCAAGTCAAACTCAGAAGTAGCTCTCTTCACAAGGAACTTGACACTCTCACCATCAGGAGTATTGACAATAACATGAGCGTTGTCAGTGTATGGAGAAGATCCAGTAGCAAGAGCCTTGACAGCCAAAATAAGCTCAGAACTAACTTCAATGGCAACATCGTAAATACCAGTATAGTCATCAGAGTTGACAGTGATACCATCAGTACCAGCAGAAGCTTCATCAACGAACCACTCACCGCTTTGGAACTCCTGGTTGGTGTCAGGATTTGTTGCAGAGATAGTGACAGAAGTCCATGGACCCAAGGTACCTGGAACATGAATCTCCCAGTACGGTTGACCATCCTTCAGGTAACCAGTGATATATGGAGATGGTGCAGCAGAAGAGGAAGAGGACTGAGACGAGGACGAGGAAGAAGCGGTGGACGAGGCAGAGGAAGATCCAGACGATCCAGACGAAGTTTCAGAGGATCCAGAAGAAGAGGATGCGGATGATGCTTCAGAAGAACCACCAGTAGAAGCGGTCTCGGAGGAAGAAGCTGAAGCTGAAGAACTTCCAGAGGAAGCCTCAAAAGACGCAGCTGAAGAGCCTGCCGATGAGGTCTCAGAAGACGAAGTACCAGAAGAAGAAGAAGCCTCAGAAGAAGAAGATCCAGACGATGCTTCAGAGGAAGCATTGGCAGATGAAGAAACCTCAGAAGAAGAGGAAGATGCTCCAGAAGAGGAAGATGCCTCAGAAGATGATGATGTCTCAGAAGAGGAAGATGCTCCAGAAGAGGAAGATGCCTCAGAAGATGATGATGTCTCAGAAGATGATGATGCCTCAGAAGATGAAGATGTCTCAGAAGATGATGATGCCTCAGAAGAAGATGATGCCTCAGAAGATGATGATGCCTCAGAAGATGATGCCTCAGAAGATGATGATGTCTCAGAAGATGATGCCTCCGAAGATTCCTCGGAAGAAGAGGAAGTCATCTCTAGAGTGAGGGTAGAGGAACAGCTTGAGAAAGCGGAGAATCCAGCACAATCAAAGTCCATACCAGTAGAGTAGTATGGACAGTTGGCGAGTGTGATCGCGCCACAGACAACTGTCTTGATCAACTGAGTTGTTGCCGAACCAAGATTACCAGTGTAGAAGACGTAGAACTCATCAACATCATCGGATGGAATAGTAAAGGTGAAGGAGACCCACTCAAGGGCACAGTAGTTCACGATAGAAGTGAGGAACGTGAGGGTTGGGAAAGTCACATGGTAGCTTGCAATAAACGAGCCATCCTCAAGGTTGACAACACCAGTGACATCCGAGATATCAATACCAGAGTAGTCGACAGTGAAGTCTGTGGCATCAACTGGGTCAGTAAAGGTGAAGTACCAGGTCAAAGTGAACTGCATGTAACTGAGTGGAATGAGGGAGCCAGAAGTGAAGGTCTCCTCGGAGACATCGTAGAAGTAAGTGTACTCCTTACCGTTCAAGGTACCTACAGAAGAACCGTACGTGCAGAGGTCAGTAACGGTGGTATCAACAGACAGTGGAGTCGTAACGGTACTGATCGGAGCAGTAGAAACATCTGCAGAAGAAACCGAGCTCTCTGACGAGCTGGAAGCAGAAGAACTCGAAGCAGAAGAGCTGAATTCAGACGAGCTGGAAGCAGAGCTAGAACTGGACTCAGACGAACTGGAAGCAGAGCTAGAACTGGACTCAGACGAACTGGAAGCAGAGCTAGAACTGGACTCAGACGAGCTGGAAGCAGAGCTAGAACTGGACTCAGACGAGCTGGACTCAGACGAGCTGGAGGCAGAGCTAGAGCTGGACTCAGACGAGCTGGAACTGGACTCAGAGGAAGAGGAAGAGGAAGTGGTTGAGAATGTCACAGTGGAGGAGCATCCGGTCAAAGCAGAGAATGCAGAACAGTCAAAGTCCATACCAGTAGAGTAGTATGGACAATTGGCGAGTGTGATAGCGCCACAAACAACTGTCTTGATCAACTGAGTTGTAGCCGAGCCGAGCGTACCAGTGTAGAAGACGTAGAACTCATCAACATCATCGGATGGAATAGTAAAGGTGAAGGAGACCCACTCAATGGCACAGAAGTTAACGACAGAAGTAACAACAGTAAGAAGTGGGAATGTCACATCATACGTCGCGATGAAAGAACCGTCCTCAAGGTTAACAACACCGGAAAGACCAGAAATGTCAATACCAGAGTAGTCTGCAGTGAAGTCGGTAGCATCAACTGGGTCAGTGAAGTGGAAGTACCAAGTCAAAGTGAACTGCAAGTAGGTAAGTGGAATGATGCTGCCAGAAGTGAAACTGCGCTCAGTGATATCGTACAGATAGGAGTACTCCTTACCGTTCAAGGTACCGACAGAAGAAGAATAAGCACAAAGTTCAGTAACGGTAGTCTCAGCAAAAAGTGGAGTAGTCACTGTAGTGAAAGGCACATCAGAAACAGCCGTAGAAGAGGACTGGGCGAGTGCTCTCTGGATGTTGAGAGAACTCACCACGAAGGCGAGGAAGAGATCTTGGAATCTCATGATAGTTGAACCCCTGATAAGTTTCACTTAACGATAGAAGGTGACCAGCACTAAAGAATCAAGCTGAAGAGAAACTCGACGAGGGGTAACAAGGGGGTAGCGTCAGGAAAGATTCTCCAAGCGAAGGTGGGAGAGGAGGAGTGCTTGCTTAAATAAGAATGCAATTCGATGACACACGTCAATGGACGAGCAAACAAGACGGCCAGGCTTGGGCCCCAATTCAGCGTGTCTGTATGCACCGGTCATTCCCATTGGGCAGTTCAGCAAAGATCGAGTTCTCTCTGTCATGCACGATGCTAGTCCAAACACGCGTCGTATACTCTCTCTACAGGCCAAGAACAGCTCAACATGCATGTTACATGGATGATCATAGCCAGGAATGGACAAACACGTACTCTTTCTGGGGAGAAAGTCGCGTATCATTGACAGTGTCAAGGCGAAGACACAGGCATGGCTTCGTCAAAGCAGAGGCGACGGCGTACCTGAGCAGGCGGCAAAGTTCTTGGGCAGGCGGCAGAGCTCCAAAGATCAAACACAAGTTTGGAAGTCACACACTGAAGGGCTATGGAAGGATCTCACGCCATCTAACACGAGACAAGGATTGTGAAGCTTTGTTCCAGCATTTTGGCAGTTTGTGGGGGGTGAATTAAGCTTCGGGCGCGCGCGGCCGCGCTTCTGTGTTGTGTGGCGCGAATCCAAAAGTTGGGGCTCTCGATCAGCTTCGGTGCTTGCGCAGGCAGGGCGAACAATCCCTGCCCCTCATCGCCAAAGTGTGGATTGCCACTTCTAAAACAGTTTTGAGGCACCTGGATGAGATTTTGACGTATGTATAGCCTTTCACTACGGAGCGCACCTGAAAAAGCTTGGCCTTCGTCAACGCTACTGGATGAAACGAGAATTCGAAGTAAATCTCGAATTCGAATCAGAGATCTTCATTCACACTTGAAAGGGCATCTAGTATTCCTCGATGACTTGTTTCGAGTTTTCTTAGTTCTACTGTGTGGTGTGTATTTTTTTCACTGACTTTAAAGACCAAAATCTGCACTGTAGTTCATCCATCTTATAGAGGCGCGCGAGGACCAATCTCAGTTTTGTGGCATTTTTACGAGGTTAGACCAATAAGCAGTCTGACAGAAGCGAGGTCTCAGATGGGGAGCGGGTGGGAGGGAAGTTCACCAGAAAATTTTCAATGTGATGAATGGCCATTGGCTTTCGTACACGTGGATATTCGTTTGTTGATGTTGTTTACTTCTTTGTTGTTTACTTCTTTGTTGTCGGGATCTGGGTTCGCTTTGATGTACCCTGAAACGAATAAGGTTCACATGTTTGCTCACAAAAGCTATCTCCGCCCCAGAGAGTTTGGTCCCATCATGACTCCGCACCAGCAGAACACATGTTCTCGGGATTCTGTAATGGGCCCCTCGGAGAAGACGCATTCATTGAGTGGGACAAAACTTTTCTAGGGTTTCACCTTGAGTAGACATCTTTGTCTTAATCCTGGATCCCTTTGAGGCCAGTTATCCTTACTATCTTGACGTCAACTATCTCTACTTCTACTGTCTTATTGCCCATGAGCTGCAGTAACGCATGGCCTCTGACGAATCAAGGTGAGATCTATCCCTTTCAAGGCCAGCATTCCACCTGTTCATGCGCAGTGAGAAAGTATATCGACTTTCATCGCCTTATTTGCGCAAAGCACCCGTAAGTGGATGTTGCGGTATGAATTGAGTTTGCTTTAGCACTGTACCCTGTCAACGCGCTAGCCATGGACAATGCGCTTGGAGAAGAGCAGCAACAAAACTTAAATGGAAAGTTTAGTGCCCTCCAACATTCTGCACCGGCCTCTTGGTCTTAGAGTACTACTACCTCTGCAGAACATTCCTGGATCTGCTCCAAGAGCACAGAGGCTCTAGTTTCTCTGTCTGATCGAAAGACAGGGGGGTGTTAACCTTTATGCTTTTCACATTACAGCGGATACGCGATTCTGCGCACCTGGTGCGTCTGAGGTGCATCGACCCGCCATTTCAGACCTGATTACGCCCTCAGATGAAAGGGATATATCGAACAATCGAGCAAGATCGCTATGTTTAGCTGTCTTTCGGAGTGTATTTGTTTGCGATCATGGAGTTTACAAATATTTTCTGGGCAGGTGTGCCTGGCGGAAATATGAAAATCACACAAGGATTGTGATCTGGCAGTGTGTTACCTGTCCAACTAACTCTGAGTACCTTCTCCAAATTCCAGAAATAATCTGGAGCCGAGGGTAATTGGAAATGATTCACTGAGAACTCATTTCACAAGCTTCGAAAATGAAATTCACTGGACTTAGTCTGCTCAATGGCATATTCGAGTCGGCTTAGGGTTATTGTGCACACGCAGGAGCCACATGCGGTTGCCCCATGAACCACATGAGATTGGTGTACATAAAGGCATGTACGTGTAGAAGCAGAGATGCTTTTTGGTAGAGTACCAAATTCCACAGTCCATATTACTCGCTCGCGTGCTCTGTTACTGGCATATTCTATGTCTCTCTTCATCTAACTTCTATTTGCGTTTCAGGTGATCAATTAGGCTTTTGCAGTGTTCCACATTTGCGTATTTTGACTATTGGGCTAGGATTTTCTGGAAATCATACTGCATCTTCCATATCACCCACCTCTCTGTACTTGGGAGCTCATTGCTCGTCCTTTGACAGCAGCAACATAGGTACAGTCACCAAAAAATATTTGACTGCACAGTTGTCAAAATAATACTATATGAATGCTTTCGGCATTTTTGTTGGGTAAAACGAGTGTGACTGATAGTGCTCCGAAGTTAAGAGCACATTATGAAGCTGTCGATCATCAATGCATTCAACATTCAGCAGCTTGCATACTAGGAACTTCTACGTAGGCCCTCTTTAGCCGTATGGGACAAAGAATCCTAAAGACTAGGAGGAGCTACATAAGATCTTTGTGTTCAATTCTGTGATGTGTACTAACTGACGATCACTCTTCAAGATATGGGGCCTTGTTGAAAATCCTTCATATGCATTCCATGAAGGCTTGTGCTTGTGGATCAAGCATATTACAACGTGAGCGAAAGAGGGTACGATATCCGAAATCAAGTTGGTTCATGCTCAGACCCCCATAATGCGACATCATATAATATCCATGTATACGTATGAAGATCTAATCTCTTTTCAAATACAATGATAAAAGGCACTCAAAACTCAGGGAGGATCAAGCTACGTTCTGAAACACCCGGACACCACTCGTGTGGGGTAAAATGCATAATAAATTAGCAAATTCTCATAACTTTGCACTTTATGGTTTCCAAAAGGGCATAAAATGTATTTGTAGCTTGTTTTTTAATACATATATAACTCTATTAATAAATGATCACTTTCATTTCTCTTTAATATATAAATATTATGTCAGAAAATGATTAACTTCTTATGAGAATATCTTTCAAAATTTTCATATATTTTCTCAAACAGTTCCAATATTTATAATTATTATTATAATAAACAGAATGAAATAATCTCTCAGTACTAGGCTGAACAATATATCCATGAAGAATACTTTCTCATATAAGACTTATCATACCAAAAAATGATTGAGATCATCGAATGTGGTGTCCGGGTGCTTACTAAGCAAATGTCTCCGCGAATCATCGCGAGCCAGTTCTACACGATGGGCACGAAAATGTTCCCAAAAGTCGAAAGAAGATCTTGGTGGGGGTTCATGGGAAATTTGTAAACAGGCTGGAATAAGGCTTTGTGGTTTGTGTTTGTGTGTGTGTTTCCTCAAAGATTTTTTGTTGGTTCGAGAAAAAGGGGAAAGGCGTTGGATCAGTACAAAACTCTGTTCACTTGTCCGACAGAAGTTATGGTCCGTAGTTCACCAATTGACAAGCACTACGCTGCAAAGAATAATATAGGCCATATACACAGAGATCAACCAACCCACATACACAATACCAACAAATCAGCGTCTGTAGAGTGAAAGAGAGACACTAACAGTAGACAAACGCGTGCGCCCAAAGCCGTCTAGTCGCGACCACCTCAAGATTACCAGACTCGCCGAACAGCACAACGGAGCTGGGCAACACGTCGAAGTTGGACGAAAAAACACACACAAGACAGCCGCCCCTTCCCACCCGCTAACCACAAATTGCCACTTTTCCACCCGCCACACGCGCTCGCCGCTCACATCCTACACACCTGATGAACAGCGACCACGACGTGTCTGTGGACGAGCCACAGGTGAGTGCAACCTTTTGTTAGCCCGCCCGCTCCGTATACTAACCACGCCCCGCAACAGCAACGCATGGCCATCTCGTCAATGCTGTCGTCCCCGCCGAGCCAGAAGAAGGAACTGACACCCGCCAAGGCCGAGATGCCCGTCCCCGATGATACTGCCCTAGCTCACGATGCTGCCGCCACGGCGATGGACGAGCTCGTGCCTGACAACTTCTTCTCCAAGCTCCACGACGCCAACCAGGAGCGCTTCCGCAGTGAAAAGGACAGGTACCTCAACAAGCTCAAGTCGCAGCTGGCACACGTCACCACGCTGGATCTGCTCATCATGAAGGCCGAGAACTGGGATCACATCAACACAGAGGAGTACGACTTCCTCAACAAGGCCTCCGCAGACACACTGGACGTCAAGAAGTTGCTCAAGCAGCTGTCCACAGTCGAACTGGTCAAGAAGGAGGCCAGGGACTCGAAGGATCAGCTCAAGAAGGCATTCGACACCAAGGGCAGCAAGAGAAAGGCTGACGATGACGGCTCCATTAAGAAGCGCCCTTCTAAGAAGAAACCAGAAACCAATGGATCAGACAAGCCACTGACACTCAAGTTCACCAAACCAAAACTTGGTGAGACTCCGGGCGAAAAGAAGGGCCAGTCCAGATCACAGAGACAAGCCAAGACGAACGCGTCCAGTAAGATCCAGGATGCTATCAATGGACCGGACTCCATCAACGACGATAGCGATAGCACAATGTCCGACCTTCCCGCTGTCAAGAACGACTCTTCACTGAATGCCAAGGAACTCAAGGCCATCAAGAGACAGTATGACAACACGTACTTCACCATTTGGAAAGATCTCTCCAGAAAAGACGCACCAAAGATCCACAGAATGGTACAACAGGCTACTCAGACCAAGCTTGTCAACATCAGAAAGACGTCTGTGTTATGTGTCAGAGAGTCTAAGAAGTGGCAACTTCGTACGAACAAGTACACAAAAGATCTCCAAGCCAAGGCCAGACGTGGTATGAGAGAGATGTTCAGTTTCTGGAAGAGAAACGAAAGAGATGAGCGTGATCAGAGAAAGAAGGCTGAGAGGTCCGCCATCGATCAGGCCAAGCGTGAGGAAGAAGAACGAGAATCCAGAAGACAGGCAAGAAAGTTGAACTTCTTGATTACCCAGACAGAATTGTACTCTCACTTCATTGGTAAGAAGATCAAGACCGACGAGATTGAAGGTACTGCGACTGGAGATGGTCAAGACGTTGGAGATAAGATCTCCGCATCTGCACAGAAGACTGATGTCAGTCAGTTGGACTTTGACTCTGATAACGAAGACATGATCAAGGAAGCCGCCGCTGCAAATGCTCAAAGCGCTCTCATGGAGAACCGCGCCAGAGCCAAACAGTTCGATGGCCAGTCAAGTGAGCTCAAGGAGGTCAACATTGATGACGACGATCTCAACTTCCAGAACCCAACGTCCTTGGGAGACATCACCATTGCTCAGCCAAAGTTGTTGAGTTGTACCTTGAAGGAGTATCAGATCAAGGGGCTCAACTGGTTGGCCAACTTGTATGACCAGGGTATCAACGGTATTTTGGCCGATGAAATGGGTTTGGGTAAGACGGTCCAGTCTATCTCTGTGCTTGCATACTTAGCTGAGACACACAACATTTGGGGGCCATTCTTGGTTGTCTCCCCAGCTTCCACACTTCATAATTGGCAGCAGGAGATTGCCAAGTTTGTGCCGGACTTCAAAGTGTTACCATACTGGGGTAATGGTAAAGACCGTAAGGTTTTAAGAAAGTTCTGGGACAGAAAGAATGTGAGATACACTAAAGACTCCCCATTCCACGTCCTTGTCACATCATACCAATTGATTGTCGCTGATATCCAATACTTCCAAAGAATCAAGTGGCAGTACATGATCTTGGATGAGGCTCAAGCTATTAAGTCGTCCTCTTCCTCCAGATGGAAATCCCTCTTGAGTTTGCAGTGTCGTAACAGATTGTTGTTGACCGGTACACCTATCCAAAACTCTATGCAGGAGTTGTGGGCATTACTCCATTTCATCATGCCTACGTTGTTTGACAGTCACGACGAGTTCTCTGAATGGTTCTCTAAGGACATTGAAAGCCATGCACAGTCGAACACTGAGCTCAATGAACAGCAATTACGTCGTTTGCACGTGATTTTGAAACCATTCATGTTGCGTCGTGTGAAGAAGAACGTTCAATCGGAGTTGGGTGATAAGATTGAAATTGACGTGTATTGCAACTTGACCAACAGACAGAAGAAGTTGTATAAGATGTTGAGATCCCAGATTTCTTTGATGGATTTGATCGAGAAGGCTACTGCTGGTAACGATGAGAGTAACCAGTCTTTGATCAACTTGGTCATGCAGTTTAGAAAGGTCTGTAATCATCCGGACTTATTTGAGAGAGATGATGTCAAGAGTCCAATGTTGTTTGGGTCTTTTGCTGAAACTGGATCGTTCTTAAGAGAGTCTAACTTCTTGGAGATGGCATATAGCACAAAGAACGCCATCAATTACGAGATTCCAAAGCTCATATACAGAGACTTGTTGACACCAGGCAAGGATAATCTTGTCGATGTTGAGAATTATCTTCTCAATCACTTGTTGAACATTTGGAACTCAAGACACATCCAGGACAACTCGGAAGAGGACCAAGGATTCTCATGGTTGAAATTTACAGATCTCACACCAAAAAGTGCTGCTGAAATCGCCAGAAAGAACGTTCTCGAAAGAGCCATCGACCTCAGGACCTATACCGACGATGACACATACAGTTACGACAAGCCTAATGACCACAAGTTCTTGCTTATCAACAAGGACAAGAAGAATGTGGAACCATTCTTGACAAAGGTTCAAGAGACGGTGTATCACGACATGCACTTGAACGTCCAGGATCACGCTGCGTATCCAGCCGCAGCAGCTCCTCCAATTGAGGTTGTCTGTCATGACAAGTGCTTCGAGAACGATAAGAGAGAGGAGATGTTCAATCCTAAGATCAGACAAGCATTGAACCCATTATCTTTAAACCAGCAACTGGAGCTCATGTCTCATGATGTTCCACTCTCACAATTCCCAAAGGCAGAGATGTATCCAGAACCACTCAGTCACAAAAATGGTCATTCAAACATCAAAATGCCATCTCTGAACAGATTCATCAAGGATTCAGCCAAGTTGTCCAAATTGGATGAAATGCTTCCAAAGCTTAAATCCGAGGATCACAGAGTGTTAATATACTTCCAGATGACCAAAATGATGGACTTGATGGAAGAGTATTTGACATACAGACAGTACAAGTTCATCAGACTTGACGGGTCGTCTAAATTGGAGGATCGTCGTGACTTGGTGAACGATTGGCAAACAAGACCGGAAATCTTTGTCTTCTTGTTGTCTACGAGAGCAGGTGGATTGGGTATCAACTTGACTGCTGCTGATACTGTGATCTTCTACGATTCTGATTGGAACCCAACGATTGATTCTCAGGCCATGGATCGAGCTCATAGATTAGGTCAGACTCGTCAAGTTACAGTATACAGATTGTTGGTTCGTGGTACGATTGAAGAGAGAATGAGAGATCGTGCCAAGCAGAAGGAACATGTCCAGCAGGTTGTTATGGAAGGGAAGAATACGAGTGAACAACAGCAAGACGCGGGTGGATTCCAGAAACCTGCTAGAGAAGTGGCACTGTGGTTGTTGGATGATGATGAAAATGGTGCAGATGCCTTGAAGAGTAAACAGTTGGAAACGGAGGAGAAGAGAGCTGCAAAGAAGGCCAAGATTACTTCCAAAAAACCAAAGGTTGAAGAGATTTCTTCGTGATTAGGTTTGCTATGAACTTTTGCATGAGCTTTGCACAATGATCGTTAGATAAGAGACGTTATTTTTCTGGTACTTATATGTAGTTCACTCCAGTGGCGTCAGAGTCTGAATAGTTTCAATGACCTTCTCATAAAGCACAGAGAACGAAGAATCAGAAACATCCACACCCGAAACTGCGGACTTATCCTGTTCAAGCTTCTTGTTAATTAAGCCTCTCAGCACAGAGAATCCCGGAATCAAAGTATGGTTCGATCTCGTAGGAACAGTCGCCTTCTTCAAAGAGGTCAAAAAGATGTTACGGTTCTCTAATGAGAATCCAACATATTCCAAAATTAGCAAAAAGGCAGAAAGCTCAATTACAGTTTGGATGTTCTTGTTCAGCTGGCGAGCATTGTCAATCTGCTCCACAAAGCAATCCAGGAGTGAATCTTCACCAAGGAGCCTTCCGATGCTGGAAACAAAGAGGTAGTCATATGAGGAAACCGTTGATGATTGTCCCCATGCCAAAAGTCCTTGGAACACAGACTGGAAGGTGGTACTCACCGACAGCTCCGTGTAATCAGATGAAGGATTGAAGAGGTTGTTCACGGTGGTTGAAGCTTCCATTTCAAAGAACCCGAATGTCTTACCTGTGTCTGCCGCTTGGCGGAGACTTGAGAGAACCGTGGCATCAATTCTCAATGGTGAGCTGTTGTTATCGAGTTTGGAGAGTTTGGCATACAGCTTTGGAGCAAAGATGGAAAGAATGATGTGATGGATATGCACGCTCTCACCGCTGAGTTCCAATGGAGTCACGAGTGTCTTCATCAAGTTCACGAGGAGCTCGATGTCTTGAGACTTCCAGAGGTATTCGTCACACCAAGACAACAGCCCGACGGTAGTGGAGAGCAAGAAAGGTTGTAGGAAGTACTCTAAACCACCTTTGATAGTATCAACGTCGGTAAGACCCTGTTTACAAGCAACGAATGCCTGTTGGAAGATGACAGGGAACAGTTCAAAACACTCCTGGATGGTGGAAAGACGCATCAGGTCATCAGAAATCCCACCAGAATCAAACAGAGCAGACATCCAACCACTTAAAACTTCAGATCTATGTTGGTTCAGCTCTCCGATAGGGGTTTTCCAGCTTGAAGTTCCCATGCTGGTGAGGAAGTTGACACAAAAGGAATCCATCTCAATCACCTTCTTCCAAGAAAGGAGTTGCGCCAAAGGGATATTGAACTCTTTGACAGTGAAGAGGAAGAGCAGGAAGATACACCCAAATGAGGAATATGCATCCTGGAAGTTCATATCGTCAGAATTGGACTCCCATGAGTCGAGCAAATTCATTATAGGCTTGAGAAGTGTCTCTGGGGACACGTGGAAGACAAAAGCATGAAGAGCTTCTGGGACAAGAGCGAGACAGACACAAAGCCTGTAAAGTCTGGACATGTCATCGTTGGAAATTAGCGTGCTGATGGAAGACACCACTAAATTCGCCAGTTCAAGCTGTCTTGTTCCCTCCATCTTCTCCACCAATCTCAGTAGTTCTAGAAGGCCAGATTCTTCCAGAGACACAAACTCAGTATTGACATCGAGTAGCGTCTTCTTCATCGATTCTTCCAAGTTAAGCACTCTTCTGCTTTCATCAAAGACATTATCATTAGTCTGGAGACCTCTTCCTTCAGTTGCAGCATCCTGTTTCAAGATCGTGTCAAACGCAGAAACTGGGAGTAATTGGAGAGCAATGCATGCTCTCAAGAAGTCATGTCTGATATCTGTTGCTGTTGAGGGAAATGAAGAAAATATATCGTCGTTACCATCCAGCGCACCGCCATTCTTTCCCCTAATGGCTTGTAATAGCTTTGGATCCAACGTAAGAGCATTGACAAGGGACGACTCCACGTTCTTCAATTTCAACTCTCTGATGAGAACAGGCAATCTCTTGATGAGGAACAACTCCCAGTTCTTTGCAAAAGACGGTGACTGGTCTTTGATCTGCTGGGAGACGACGTATCCTTCAAATGAGGTTGTGATGAGTTCTGAGAGGATGTTTTGGTTGTTCTTGATTTTGAGGAATTGCTCAAAGGATCCCAAAAAGCCTGACTTGTGAGTGCTCCAAGTCTGAATAGCTGAATTGAGCCACATAAACTTTGGTAATTTGCTGGATTTGAGGAAAGAGATGTGTTGAGAGTATCCTGTCGGTAATGAAATGGATTGTCTTATGCTTTGTGTCCTCGTTCTCTTTCTGTGTAGTCTTTCTAAGGATTCAGTAAGTTCATCAGCAAGCACAGGACGGAATTCAGTGATTTTGGAGGTGAAATTGATGATAATATCGTTCTGCTCTCCGGTTAATGGAGAGATGCCCATCTGTGCAGGAAGGGCACTTCCCATTGCGCTCAAGAGGCGTGCTGTCAACTCCAGGAGAAGCAGGAAATCCTGCTGATGTTGCAAAAGATAGTCCAAATAGCCACACATTGAAGTGATCGCATCTGAAGTCTCATTCGTGTTGAATGGGAAATCATGACACTCTCTGAACTGAGTGAGCGTACAAGCCACAATAAGCCTCTGATTAGCATCTGTAGCGCTTTTCAAGTTGGAGAACACCGTAGTGAAGTTCAATTGAAGTGACTGGTCCTTGAATATCGACATTGCAATGTACATGGCCACCAAAGGGTCCATTTCTTGTGGTGTAGAGATCAGGGAAACCACATCTTGCAAACTGACCTCGTGTTTATGCTTAACCTGTTTAAGTAGCGCATAAAACACAGACGGGCTCACACGCGACTCGAGTGAGAAGTTCACAAGTGAGGCGAGACTTGTGTCGGACATCTATCTAGTTTGAAGTGTATTGAGGATGCTTGGGTGCTGCTTTTGATGGTGATTTAAAGAGTGAAGGTAACTGATCTCAGCTCGAGGACCTTCGTGTGGTCGGATATCCCATATCAGGAATTTCCCAATTTGGATGTTTCGCGTATTTTTGCAAATTGTTACCCGATACTCCCCGAAAACGCGGAGATTAAAAAATCTGGATAGTACTTAACTCCGATCTTCGGAGTTTATTATATTTACCCGAGTTACGGAGTTAAGGCATTCTTTTCCCCGAATTATCGGCTTTAAGTGATTTCTGTAATTAACTCCGATTGTCGGAGTTTAGTATAGTTCTCCGAGTTTCGGAGTTAAGGCGTTCTTCCCTGGTATTATCGGCTTTAAGCGACTACTTAAACGGTTTTCTAAAGTAAATACAACAATAAGCTTCCTTGTAGATTACACGTGGTGGACTGGTTGGATTTGGTGAAGGTTGAAGACTCATCTCCAATTTGAGCCAGGAGAGCTGGTGAAAAGCACAAGGTCGTAGGACAGACACATTGCGGCTACACGGGTCCCAGTCCAGACCATCTGATGGAGTTCCATGATCTGGGGCCTTCTGATTGTGGATGTTGGACAGCTGATTGGTTTCAGTCAGGGTGAGCAGGAAGGTTAAAGCTGAGAACCTAACGCGTCGGGCTATGGAGAGAACAGGCGTCCTTATAACACGAGAAATGTATCAGTAAAATGCAATTTTATTCATATAGAATACAGTAGACTCACTAATAAATATAACACAACTTTTCACTCCTCCCTGATCTGCTCAAGAAGGGGTACTTGTTGACCATGAGGAATCGGGTATGTTTCTCTATCCAAAGTGAGAGGATACTGGGCCAGTTCCTCATCAGTGAACTCTCTGTTAGTATTGACCACCTCTTCATCGCCCACAAGTGTCTCGTCTCGTTCCTGGGACACCACGGGACTGTGCTTCTCTTGGTTTGCACCGGTGTATTCTCCAAAGTTCTTGTCGTAGAGGTAGAAGCCCTTGTCATTCCAATCGTGGATGTATGGTTGGTTCTTATGATGTTTCTTCGAAGCTGGGTAGAGATCCCAGGCAAAGATGAGCCAGAGGAAAGTATATGAGAATGCCAATGCCCATTCGAAACGGGCACTAACATCATGACTTCCAGCTTCGAATCCACACGCACATACAACAGCAACAATGGTCCAGAGCAGCTTGAGGTAGAAGGAGATGGTGAACTTGTTCCAGTACTTGTGATTGACGTGGATCTTACGATAATGCAACCCCATCTTGCAGTACTGCACCATGATTGAGACCAACGCAAAGAACACCGCCACGATGAATACACCGAGGAACACCGAATGGGCTCGTCTGAAGTTCTTGATGTTTAAGCAGGAACAGAGAATGATACCAATCTGGCCAATGGCACCAAGCACCACTGCAACGAACAACGCGTTTCTCTCACTTTTGGTAAACCAGTATTGCAACTTGCCACTCTTCCTTAGACGGTACTCAGTGAGCAACGTGAGAATGAAGAACAGACCTTGCCATGCAGAGCATGAGATAAACAACGGTTGGAGGTTCGTTGCCCCAATGTGGGAGATGTATACCGGGTCAATCTCGTAGCCAATGAAGGCGTAGATGGGATGGCCCTGAAGGCCCCAGCAGATGAGCATCGTGATGAGCATGCCGGTCCACGGCACCATTCCAATGATTGGAATGAGAAAGTAGGGTACCATATTTGATATCTGTTTTTGAAGAGAAGAAGAGGGAGAAAAAGAATGAAATTTCACAAGATGTCTTGTTGCGCAACGATCAACAGCAATTCAATATATGCCATTTGATTGCTCAATTCGACTGCTTTCCGATTCGTTCAAGAAAGTCGTGTATAATAGACACATCGATACTTCGATAAAACACACAAACTCACTCAAAACAAGAGTGAAACAGCGCTGAAATCAGCTAGTCGTGTGCTCAAATTCGTTAGAAAGAGAGGGGTCCCGCTTAGCCCGAAACTTATATCCGAGAACCGAGGTAAAGTCCGAGGCTTCGCCACTCAGACAAAGAATGAAAACAAACGACACACGAAAAACACGCGTAAACCAAAACCAAAAAAAAAACAATCAATAAACCTGTTACATAAACGACATCACAAAAAACACAAAAATGTCACAAAAGTACTCTGTCATGTCCGGATCGGAGGGAAACAGGCGCAAATCTGTGTTCACGTCCTCTTTGAACGACGCATCGTTGAGCCAGGCGTCCGCACAGGCAATCGAGCTAGAGAGACTAGAGCAAGAGATCACGTTGGTGCTCCAAGGCATTGACAAGTCCTTTGCGCAGAGCCACAAGATCATCAACGACAAGCTGATCCCGATTGTCAAACGATACCATGCCGGATCGAAGAAAGTGTGGGGTGGGGTGAACTTCTGGAAGACCTTCTTGGAGACAAGTGCCAATGTGGAGTTGAGAGGGTATGAAGAGGCTGTACAGACTGAGTTGGATGAACATAGTGCTGAGCAGTACGAGGCTGGTGATGTTTCTGTTGGTGATTCGAATGAGCAGATGAGTCCTGTGAAGGTTGGCACTGCCGGGACAACCCATGAAGCGTTGATGGAGAGCACAAACCACACTGCAAATGAATTCCAAAAACGATATAACGACCATCTACAGAGTGATAAGGGGCAGGACAACCCAATCATGCCAAAAGTGGCCAACGAGAATGCAGAGTTTGATACAACTGACAGCATATTGCCTCCTATTCCTGTGAGTGCCAACTTGTCCAACACCAACAATGGCACAGATGTGAACCAGACCACACCGACCCTAATAAGGGCCAATACGGAAACCGACTCGAGGCATTACGTGATGCATCATAATGGTGATACGAACTACAAGGTGGAGGTTTCTCCAAGAAAGAAACATTCTTATGAGCCAGCAGTGAATTCGTATACACCAAGAAAGCCTGCGAACAAGAAACGTAAATCCATGATTGCACAAAAGTTCGACTCTTCTCCCTTCCAGATAGAGACCCCGAAACTCATGTCAGATGTCCAATTCAGCCCCATTAAAGCCAAGAACCCTTCACCTATCAAGCGGCCAGAAACGGACGATGAGAACATCACACAACGATTTCCAAACACACCGAGATACGGAGCAGGGGGCAACTTACTACGAACTCCGGGGCAAGTGAATCAAGTTGCAAACCGATACAGCCAGAATTTTGATCCAACTTCCGAGAGACGAGAACTCACAACTGCGACAATTATGAATGTTGATGATTCGGAGGAAGTACCCAACTTGTCCCCACCAGTCACATTACATTTTGCGACACAAAACATGAAAAAGACACCAGCTAGGGAAGCTGCACACAACATCGTGAGAGATATTTTGCACAATGTTAGTGGAATTGACGATAGTACCCAGGACGGGGTGTTCCAGGATGCTACCGGCACTGTTCCTGGGGAAGTATTGGAGGATGGGTTTGATGCCTACCTGGACGGGCCACCAAAACAGTCAAAGCCAAACGACTGGAGTGATGGGGAGTGAAAGGGAATGAACAACAAACAACAAAAAAAATACATTCTTTAGTTTTTTTTTTCTAATGTCTAGAATCTAATCTACTGGGAAGCCTCCAAAGCCTGCTCAATGTCGGCAATGAGGTCCTCAACGTCCTCAATACCGATACTGAGTCTGACGAGGTTGTCGTAGACACCAGACTTCTCTCTGGCCTCGACTGGGATGCCGGCGTGTGTCATGATGGCTGGAACTTCCAACAAGGACTCGATACCACCGAGAGACTCGGCCAAGGTGAAGAGCTTGGTGTTCTGGGTGAACTTGGCAGCAGCGTCCTTGCCTCCCTTGACTCTGAAGGAGATGACACCACCACCGAGACCGTCTCTGTGCTGTCTCTGCACGACGTCGTGGCCCTTGTGGGATGGAAGACCAGGGTAGTTGACGGACTGGACGAGGCTGGAAGCAGCGAGGTACTCGGCAATCTTTTGGGCCGAAGTGGAGGCCTGTCTGACTCTGAGAGCGAGCGTCTTGACACCTCTGTGAGCGAGCCACGAGTCGAATGGCGAAGGAATGGCGCCAATGGCGTTCTGGAGGAAGGTGAGACGCTCGTGGATGGCGGCGTCGTTGGTGGCTGCGACACCGAGAACAACGTCCGAGTGGCCGTTGATGAACTTGGTGGCGGAGTGCACGACGATGTCGGCGCCAAAGTCGAGCGGGTTGGAGACGTATGGCGAGAGGAAGGTGTTGTCCACGACGAGCTTGATGTCCTTGCCCGAGTCCACGATGATCTTCTTGACCTTGGCGATGTCTGTGATGGTGAGGGTAGGGTTGGAAGGCGTCTCGATCCACACGAGCTTGGTCTCCTCCTTCAGCAGCGATGGGAGCTCCTCGGTGATGTCGAGAGCAAAGTCCGTCGAGACACCGTGTGTGTTGGCCACCTTGGTGAAGTATCTGTGTGTGCCTCCATAGACATCGGCAACGGACACAACGTGAGAGCCCTGGGCAAGCGACTGGAGAATAGTGGCGGTACAAGCAGAGCCCGAAGAGAAGGCAAGACCGAACTTGGCGTTCTCCAAGGAGGCAATGACCTTCTCGAAGTTGTCTCTGTTAGGGTTGGCAGATCTCGAGTATTCGTAAACACCAATTGGAACACCTGGAGCGTTCTGGGAGAAGGTGGTGGAAAGAGAAATGGCTGGGATCACAGCACCGGTGACTGGGTCTGGCTCCGAACCGACGTGGACTGCTCTTGTGGCGAACTTCATTGTATTTTCGGTGGTAATTTGTGGGGAAATAAATATATATATATCTTTGAGACAGAAATTTTTGGATTCGTCTTTTATATATATACCTTTTTTGGTACCTAATTATTAGCAGTGGATGCGTGGGATGTCGTGATCTGGAGCGGGATGTGCCAAAAGTTTTTTGTGTGCGTTGATCGGCTGGGGGAAGAAAGAATTTTTTACTGATTTTGATAGTTTTCCTTTATTTACGTTTCAATGATGAAAATACCCGGGAATTGACTTCCAATTACAGTTTTATATCCAATTAAACACTAATTTAAAGCTTCAGAACAGGCCTCTTTACCGTTCAAATTGTGGCTTTTTCTCGAGCTCAACCACTTCATCGCACGGCGCAGGTTTGATTACCGCATCGGGAAGGGTTGTGAGAACTGGTATAACGGGCGTTATGGAGCCCTTGCCACCCCTCCAATCTCAATATGGATGGAACTAACTACACACTATTATTAATCTATCGCGTAAAAGGTACATTAGGAGAGCTAAACTCTTTAGTCGAACAAACCGAAGCCCATGTCGTCGTCAGACTCCTCAGCAGCCTCCTCGACAACCTCCTCAGCGGCGGCCTCAGTAGCAGCACCAGCGGAAGCACCAGCAGCAGCGGCACCAGAACCACCAGTTGGGACAGAAGCCAACTTCTCGGAACCCTCAGCGATGAGCTCCTCAACGGACTTACCCTCAACAGCCTCGATCAAAGCAGAGACCTGGGACTCCTCAACCTCAATACCAACAGACTCGAGCACGGTCTTGATGGAGTCGGCAGATGGGGTGGAACCCGCAGCGTTCAAAAGCAAGTAAGCAGCAAGGTACTTGGACACTAGATTCATTTGTTAGTAGCGTTCTGGGGGTGTTGGATGGGCGGGTGTGTGTGTGTGTGTGATGTAGATATTGTAGTGTTGTGTGATTTCATCTTTCAAATACTCTCTGTATGCGTGTTGATCTTTCCTTTCATATTTGATTCAATCGTCATATAGTGTCTCTGTCCAATATTGATACATGCTCCGTGTGTGTATAGAGGCTTCTCCATGAAACATATATGAACCCCCTCCCTCTCCTGTGTTCAAATCACAGAAAAAAAGACCCTCTTGTTCCTCCTTGTTGACCTTGACATCTTTACACATTGACAAGTGTTGGTTATATATATATCTCCACAGTGTGACAAACGCTTCTGAACTCCCCATTTCCACTGCACACAAATTCTCAGGGTTCCACTCTATCAGCATCGCACACTCCCGCCAGATAATGTACTCCGACTCACTTGTTGTAAATTTCGTAGAATCTCCTCTATTACCTTTAACACACGCTTTCCCAAACTCTCACCAACATTTTTCACCACCACCCCCAGTGCTGCTGGTGGTGGGGCCAGACGTGGTGTCTGGGTGTCTCACATATCTGGAAAGAAGCAGTCACAAACCCTGGCAAAATCGCGAAAAACCGAACACATTTTTCTTATTGAGTGCTGTGCGCAACTGTGTGGTGTTTGGATGTTTACTTGTTTTTTTATACTGTTTTTTTTGTGTGGTGGTGGTAAAAAAGAAGTGCAGCGCGAGAGTGGTGGAGGGTTCGCGGTAGTTGTGGAAAATTTACCTTCGCTTTCAACCATCAAACAGAGAAAAGAGTGTACACCAACAGTAACTTTTTGATCAACATGTCTGACGGTACGTCTTGGAGTGCAACCAGGAGGGAACAGGAGATATGACGATACAGGGAAGTGGAGGGGAATAAAATGATCACTGATTTGAATTGGGAGGCATGGCAAGAACAGAGAGAACATTCAAAGGATTTCAACGGAGGGCACACACACGCAATCACTTAAAAGTGTGCATGGAAAGAAATGAGTTTAGGACATTTTTGCTAAAGGAGTATGAATGTGTGTGTGTGTGTTTGTACACATGGAGTTTTGAAAAGGTCAACCATGAGCTTTTTACACAGAACCATCAACCAAGTGATGAATTATTCAAAAGACTATGTTTCCTCCCGATATGACATCGAAGCAATCACCACATATTCATTCCCATAAGAACCACCTTGATAATCAGTCCCATATTCCACTCCCCTATCGTCCTTTCCCCATTCCTAAAAGAAGCAATTTTCAGTATACTAACATAACCCACCAGCTACTGCCACCAAGAAGAACAGAATCTTCAAGACCTTCTCTTACAGAGGTGTCGACCTCAAGGACCTCCTTGAGATGCCAACTGAGGAGTTCGCCAAGCTCGCTCACGCCCGTGTCAGAAGAAGATTCCAGAGAGGTTTGAACAACAAGCCACACGGTTTGATCAAGAAGTTGAGAGCCGCTAAGCTTGCCACTCCAGACAACGAGAAGCCAGCTGTTGTCAAGACCCACTTGAGAAACATGGTCATTGTTCCAGAGATGATCGGCTCTGTCGTCGGTGTCTACAACGGTAAGGTCTTCAACACCGTTGAGATCAAGCCAGAGATGGTTGGTCACTACTTGGGTGAGTTCTCCATCACTTACACCCCAGTCAGACACGGTAGAGCCGGTGCCGCTACCAACAGATTCATCCCATTGAGATAAGTTTTCTGACTTGTTTCAAGTTGTGTATTTGTAAAGACAAAAAAAAACTCCCATAAAATGTTATAATGAAGTTTGCATCGTTTGTAGTTTTCTTTATTGATTCTCTTAACTCTTTTCTTTATATAGCCATTACGTGTGTGTGTGCGCGAGCAGTATTTTGACACAAAACAAGGCCACGTACTCTTCTTTGCCACAATTTTTACTTATCAACATTTAACTAGTGGTTCAAACCCCCTTTTTTTTTGCCTTTTTTTGAAAAAAAAGAACCACCAGACGAATGGCTTCATTCTCCAGACTTGTTCGCTACTTCTCTGCCCTCGTCTTTCTCGTCGTTGTCGCTGCTGCCGTTATCCCAAGAGAAGAGCTCATCTGTCTTCCACAAGACCCTGATAACTGCTACCCGGTTGAATTCATTCCTACAACAGAGTGGACGGTGATCAAAGAAGGACAAGTGATACCACCGGGACTCGACATCAGACTCGATTGGCAAACAGGAATCAAATCTGCCAAATTACCAGATCCATTGGATTCTGAAAACGGACAAGTGGTGGTGAACGACATTATCCTTGGTGATATTGTGGAGACTGACGATAAAAAAATTGTCAGTTACTTCGAAGACGACGACGAAGAAGAAGAAGAAGGAGAGGACGAGGAAGACTTGACTGCGTTGAAGATGGCTGTTCAAGGATCTGCTGTACACATGGAGTTTGGAGAAGCACTCGGATTCATCTCTAGAGGAAAGTTTGAGGATTACACGCTGTTGGTGGAGTGTTTGGATGCATTGACGGAGCATTCGCATAACTTGGAAGATGGTATTGAGATCTCTCAGCCACAGACTATGAACCATCTCTTGGCTTTGGCGCTCGGGGATGGTTACGATGACAAGGTGAAGGAGTTGTCATTCAGAGTCATTGCACAGTCACTAAGACACAACCCAGAAGCTCTGGCGAATGTCGATGTGGTATACGTGATTCCTCAGCTACTATCAAGACTATCTACATTGAATGATGCCGTGCTGCAAAAGCGTATTCTTGGTACGCTTTCAAGTTTGGTGCAGAATGAAAGCAATTCCCGTGAATTTGTGGATATGAACGGAAGAAACGAATTGCTGGGAATATTCCCATCACTCAAGCCAGATTCACAAGTAAGATCATTGAATATTTTGAACGATGTGTCCAGCTTTGCGTTAAAGAGAGATGAAGATTCAGAATTTACAACAAAGTTGTTCTCTACTGTCCAACATGCATTGTCTCGGGGAGAGTCTATGGATGATCACATATTGGAATCACTCTTTGATAAGCTCGTTGACATGAAGACAGCAGACAAGTCACTCAAAGTGGATATGGGTTTCTTGCAATGGCTCTCCGAGGAAGTTGAACAACGCAAGTTATCCAAAAGAAGTCCCGAGGATGTTGAACTACACAAGAAGATGCTTCAGGCTAGACATGAAGTGTTTGGTAATCCAAAGGCATTGAGAAAGGCCTTTATGGATGAACTTTAGTTCTAGCTGCAAGAATTCGTATAGACATTATATTCGTTAATAACACATCATTCCGAAGCATCGAGGAACTTTGGGTCGTTATTGAGCTTTGTCCTAAACTTATCCCACCACGTGTCAAAGTACTTGATACTGACTTTTCCTTGGTCATCCACGAATGAAGTGAGATAGTTGTATGCATGTTTAACGATCTTACCAGCAAGTATGGTAGTCGTTGTTGGATTTGCCGGGGAAACTGCGTTGCTATGAGCCGTTGCTGCGATCTGCTTCGGTTGATTTTGTGAACGCATGTTTGCCAGCTGTCTCTCTGCCTCGTCCAATGGTTCAATGGAGATCCCCACCGTGATGTTGTTCATCGGGTCACTATCCGTCTCCATCTCCACGTCGTCCATGATCTGCGATTGTGCGTGTTGTGTGTTGTTGAGCTTGAAGATGGCACTTGGCTTGAGTGAGGAGATCGATCCAAAGAGCCTAAAGTCCTGGTTGGGCAGTTGGAAGTAGATTAATGCTGCAAATGACGGATCCAAGTCAACGTTTGGAAGGAGGAAGAGCGCAACGTGTGAGATCTTTGTACCGTTGGGAATATTGATGGCGTATTTATTGGTGTCAACCTGCTCAGCCAGCTGGACAGCTCTTCCCGAACAGCAAGAGCCGAACATCTTTCTTTCTTTTTGGTCAAAGTGAGGAGGTAGATAGGATATGCCAATGATGATGGTGGGTGGAGATCTTTATAGTGTAAGTCTCTGCCCTATGTGGTGTTGCCCGTGGCCAATTATTTATTCTGTCTTGGGAAAAGAATTTTCCAGAAGCATCTCATCCCTTCTCTTTCTACCATTATTTTCTCCACAATCAAAAGAGGAGAATAAAGAAACAAACTCGAAAGGTTTCGAGCGCCCACTGTGAAGAGAAGATAACAGTGGGCGGTAAAAGAAGTTTCACACGGATTGGCTCTCTTTCTGGGCCGATGACGACTGAATCGATACAACTGCCCCAGATCAACTCAGAAGTTTTTACATATTTTCCATCTTCGCGTGCTGGTTTTTTCCATCAGAAGCTTTCAGTGTGACAGATGAATATGGGAAAGATACTTCTAGACATTGTGTGTATTGCGTGTGGTGACGGTGACAACCCAGGTGGTTGCACAGCCGCCTTTAATACTGACGACTTCTTCTTCATCTTGGAACGTTTGCAGTTTGTTCAAGTAGTCAAACGTCACAGAACCGGTCTTGTTGACACCACAGTTGCCGTGTTCTCCCCATCCCCAGCTTAGGACGGTGTTCTGCTGTGTTAGAATACCGTGTTCGCTGCCAACATCCATCAGGCCAAATCGGGCAGAACTTTGTGGGATCAATTGGCCATGGCTGTTGTTCCCGAGAGATGTAACACGACCATCATCAATCACATGAACAGATGACCACATTGCTTTGATGTCTTTGATTGTACCAAGCTGCTGTAGTCCATCATCAATACCAGTTCTATCCTTCCCCAGGAATAGCACTTTTCCATCCCGACAAAGAAGAGAAAATTCCCTTCCAACTTCAATCTTGTCGACTTTAATATCGACATTGACTCTTCGTGGGCTCCATACTTTCTCATTGGGCTCACCAATCTTCCCACTCCGTCCATTACCCCAACCGTAGACATCACCATTCTCCAACAACAAGAGATTGTGATCCAGGCAGGACCTCAGCTCAACAACAGGACTCGGTGGATGGAAATCTATCTTTTCAAGCTGTGATGAGCTCACCTTATTGCCAAGTCCAAGCTCTCCCTTTGGCCCCAATCCACAAGAATAGAGAGATCCATCTTGTGCTAAGAGTATCGAGTATTGAAACCCAGCACTGCAATTGCTCCACTTCCCATCCACTTTTGTGAATCGTTTCAAGTGATTCTCGTTGACCTTCACTCCACACTGTCCATCGCTGTTATTACCAGTAGCATACAGGTCTCCATTGGTTAATAAAATGAATGTATGGTTCCCTCCACATACAATCATCTTGACTTCACTGCACTCAAACACAAGATCCAATCGAGATGAGTCCACATCTGTTCCGTTACCGAGTTGGAAGTTCCCATTGGACCCACAAGAGTAGACACGGAACATTTTTTTTGTATATATAGAGTGTGTTTTGAAAAGAGTTTGACTATTTGTTTTATTTTGTTTTGAAATCAACTATTAATTCAAAACACATCAGGGGGGGATCGAACCTGGAATTTAATCTGTAATGGTTATGAGCCTTGCACACACCGCCAGTGAAAAATCAATACGCGTTTCCCGTGACGCGCCGCTCTCTTCACTTTGTCTCACGAACTAGAAACCTCCCAAAAAAAAAAGAAAGTTCTGTTGTTTGTGCTTTTCTCTGGCAGTTTGTATATCCATTCACTACACTGCATACTTCTCATCTCCTCTCCACACTTCATTAATTCTTTGGTTTTTTTTTTCACACCCACGACATACCTGGGCCAAGACACATTAAGACCCTTCCCATATCATGTCAAACTGGGCCAACACCCCAAAGAAGTCTGTGGTTCAAGTCCCTGACTCCTCGCCGGTCTCAAGTGGTAACTCACCACAATACACACATCAACGTCTTTTCTCCAAACCAAATGGCTCAAGTTCATTACGAGAGAAATTTGCGTTCAATGGAACAAACATCCTTGGAAGTAATGGTGATACTGCTGCTACACTTGCTTCAAGGGATATCAAGATTCTCGAAGGAATGTTCAAGACGGTGTCTGGTGCAATGATCCGTGCGGTATACAATACAAAAGCTAATAAGGATCTCAAGGCTACAAAGGCAATGTTGACTGCATTAGTTGAAAAGAGAAAAAGAGATGAACAGATCAAATTGATGAAACAGAGAACAAATGATGTGAAACCTGAGATTGAAATCGTTTCATCACCGGATGTTTCACCAGTGAAGATGTCTTCAAAAGTCGTTTTGGATAAAAAAAAGACAATTTCAGAGAAGTATAGTCATGCATACAAGAAGGATATTAAAACATCGGAACCACAACCAAAAAAGAGGAAACTTGTCAGAGGAACAAAGAACTCTTCAGAGATCATCGATATCACCACTGATAATGATCCTATTGAACTTCTTGATGAGAAGGATGAAGAAGAACCGGAAATAATTGACGATTATTCCGATTCGGATGTTGATGAACATACTCTTGAAACCCAATCTTCGGATGATTTCTGGGATGGGAAAGTCGTTGAGTTCATGAATTCGGCAGATGCTCGTGATATTGCAGATGCAGCACAATGTCCATTGAAAACAGCACAGAAAATTGTTGATTCACGTCCATTTCAATCCATTAGACATTTTGAAAGTCTTGCCTTTTCGGAAGATACAGGTAAGAAAAAAGTTAAATCTGATGGTGAAGTTTTCAGTCAAAGAGTCAACGTTATCTTACGTGGATATGGTGCCGTTGACAGCTTGGTGAAGCAATGTAATTCATACAGTGAAAAGATAGCCCATGAAATCAATAGATGGGGTGTCACTGTTCATGGTGTTAATGATGAATTGGAAATTGTGGAGATTGATGTTGATGCCGATGATGACATTGGAGCTTCCAAAAGATCCAAAGTTGGGTATTTCAAACATAAACCGAAATTGTTGGCCGATATGGTTGAGTTGAAGAACTATCAACAAGTTGGTGTCAATTGGCTCAGTTTACTCTACAGAAACAAGTTGAGTTGTATATTGGCTGATGAGATGGGTCTTGGTAAGACATGTCAAGTGATTGCATTTTTGGCTCATTTGAAGGAGATTGGGGCTAATGTTAGTCCACATTTGATTGTTGTTCCTTCATCGACTTTGGAGAATTGGATGCGTGAATTCAAAAAGTTTGCACCAGCTCTCAATGTGGAGCCATACTATGGTTCAATCAGAGAGAGAGAAGATATGAGATATGCATTGGTGGACAAGTGGGACGATCTTGATGTTATTGTCACCACGTATAATCTTGCCACTTCGACCAAAGAGGATATGCAATTTTTGAGATCCGGGAACTTTAACGTTGTTGTTTACGATGAAGGACACATGTTGAAGAACAGTACTTCGGATAGATTCATCAAGTTGATGAAACTCAGGGCAGATTTCAGACTATTGCTCACTGGTACCCCATTACAAAACAACTTGAGAGAATTAATGTCCTTGTTAGAATTCATTTTACCACAGTTGTTTGTTGCAAAGAAGGATGATCTCAAATATGTCTTCCATCAAAGAGCAACGACAAAAGATCATGATTTCAACCCTCTCCTCTCACAACGTGCAATTTCCAAGGCAAAGAAAATGATGGCTCCGTTCATTTTGAGAAGAAAGAAGGATCAAGTTTTACAACACCTTCCACCAAAGCATAGAACCGTTGAGATTTGTGAACTTCTTGATGATCAACGTGAAGTTTACGCACGTCAGATCGAAGTTGGAATGGAGGCAAAGCAGAAAAAGAATGTCAAAGTTGCAAACGTTCTGATGATGTTGAGAAAAGCTGCAATTCATCCACTTTTATTCAGACATCGTTATGATGATGATACTCTGAAAGTGATGGCAAGAGAGATTATGAACGAAGATGTTTATGCGCAGGCCAATGAGCAATACATCTTTGAAGACATGCAAGTTATGTCGGACTTTGAATTGTCAAACCTGTGTGAAAAGTTCCCATCAATCTCTTCATTCCAACTAGATCCTTCCTATTTCCTCAAATCTGGTAAAGTCCAAACTTTACAACGTGTCTTACCAGGGATGATTGAGAATGATGGTAAAGTATTGATTTTCTCCATGTTTACACAAGTTTTGGACATTCTTGAAGTTGTTCTTTCACAAATGTCAATCAAATTTCTTCGTCTTGATGGTTCTACAACTGTTGATATTCGTCAAGATATCATTGACAGATTTTATGAAGAAGATACAATTCCTGTTTTTTTACTATCTACTCGAGCTGGTGGATTTGGTATTAATTTGGTTTGTGCGAACCACGTTATCATCTTTGATCAGAGTTTCAACCCACATGATGATAAACAAGCTGAAGATAGAGCACATCGTGTTGGACAGGAGAGACCAGTCCATGTGATGCGACTCATTACGAAAGGAACGATTGAAGAAGGGATGAATCTGTTGGCGCAGAATAAGTTGGAGTTGGATATGACGATGAGTGGGGAGCAGATCGAGGATAAGGCCATGTCGTTCATTGACAAGATGGTGTTTGAGGAGGGTGTATCTGTCAAAGAGAAACCAGAGGCTAAACCAGAGGTGAAGCCAGATGTGAAACCAGAGGTTAAGCCAGAGGTCAAACCAGAGGTTAAACCAGAGGCTAAGCCAGATGTGAAACCAGAGGATAAACAAACCACAGAAACTGGAAACTCACAAGACCCAATTGTCGTTGACTGAATTCGGATCAAGGCCACTAATTTAGTACACACACTCGGAAAAAGAATCGTTGAGGCATTAATACATAGAAAGACAGAGAAAACTTAGAACGAAAACCAGCGTCCAGCACATGATGTTGTTGTTGTTGTTGTTGTCTGTGCTCACGACTTTGACACGCCGACGCCCATGGCCTTGAGGTCGTCGTCAATGTCCCTGGAGCCCAAGGCCGCGAGCCTGGGCGCCGTGGGGAAGCCGTAGTACCAGTTGAGCCCAACGAGCGTGCTGATCTCCTCGTTGAGCTGCTCGCGCTGCTGCACAACCTCGTCCACGTACTCTGGCACACGATACTCGTAGTTGGGAAACGCCTCCTCGTCGAGCCGCGCCTCGCGGCTGATGGCGTCCCACTCGTCCATGAGCCCTTGAACATGCCTCGTCCTGAACTCGCAACACCGCTTGTAGAATTGCTGGTGAACCGCCGTCCGCTGCGCGCGTGTCTGGCGACCGATGCATTCGACTCGGTACTCCCTGTTGAGCTCCGACAGCCTGAGTCGGTCCTCACGGTGCGCGTCAATCCGTGTGTACACCGATTGGAGCTCCGGGTGTGTCCCGTTGAGGCACATCTCGAGTTCAGACTTGAAACGTGCCATCTTGTCATCGTAGAGTCGGTCCCGCAACCGCGCAAAGTCAATTTCAATCTCCGTCAACGAAGCCATCGCCTCTTTGCGTTCTTTCTGTCTGTGTAACTCCAACTCGGTTTCCCTCAACTTTTCCTGTTGAGATTCGAGTGTCTCCTCCTCGGCCTCATCCCCGCCTTCGTCTCCACCCTCTTCTTCCTCTTCTTCTGCTTCTCTCTCTTCTTCTTCTTCTTCTTCTTCTTCTTCTTCTCCTAAGCTGGCTGTTGCTGTTTCCCCCCTCACAACGTCATCCACAGATAGTCGCTGCTGCTGTTGCTGCGGCTGCGCCACCGCCATCGCTGCCAGTCCACCGTGATCCGGCGTTGGCATCTTCACCGTGTCCGTCTCAGAATCAACGTCACTGAGTACGGACGAATCGTCGTCACGTGCCTCTGTGGGTGATGGTGAAGAAAGATCTGTCAAGGGAGACGTTCTTCCCGTGTCAATTGTCATTTGTTTTGTGTTGTGTTTTTTTGTATGTGTGTTTTGTGTATGTGTTTGGTGGTTGGTGGAGAAGATGGTTTTTTGTTTTTGTTCTTTTTACTGAAAAGGGTGATGTGCTTCGCGTTATTAACAAATTTTTTTTATGTCTCTTCTCTCTCATCTATATAACACAAGGACAACAAAAAAAGAGAAATATGGTGGACTTGTTCAATACTGCCAAAAAGGAGGAGAAACTTGTCGGTCTTTTCGCAGTGAAGAACCCGGCAACGCCGCTGGTGAAGACGAGAAGGGTCGTTATGGGTGTTGAGAAAGAAACACGAGATGAGATAGAAATAAGAGATGAGAAGAAGTCTACAGATGATGATGATATTGAAGGAAAGTATATGGAGAGATTGTTGGGGGATCAGAAGGAGGAGGAAGAAGAAGAACAAGAAGAAGAACAAGATGTTGATATGGATGATGATGATGATGATGACGACGACGATGATGATGAGGAAGAACAAGAAGACAAACCACAAACACAAAAATCAGCTAAAAAGATCGACCTCAAAGAAACAGAGGTCCAGAAAGCAGAGAGAACAGTCTTTGTGGGAAACCTCAACATGTCCGTCATCACCTCCAAGAACGATTATAAAGTTTTCAAAAAGCATTTCGCCCAACATGGTCCAATTGATTCGATCAGATTCAGATCCATCGCATTCAGTGAACCACTTCCAAGAAAAGCAGCTTTTGTCAAGCAAAAAGTCCATCCTTCAAGAGATTCTGTGAATGCCTATGTCGTTTACAAGTCTTCAAAAGAGGCACGCAAAGCCCTCAATGAAAATGGACAAGTACTCCTCGGACTTCATCTCAGAGTTGATTCTGTATCTCATCCGGCAAAAATCGACAATCAAAGATGTATCTTTGTTGGGAACCTCGATTTCGAAGAGAAAGAAGAAGAACTGTGGAAAATCTTTGGAGAATGTGGAGATATTGAATTCGTCAGAATTGTCCGTGATTCAAAGACAAACGTTGGTAAAGGATTTGGATACGTTCAATTCAAAGACTTTTTGTCGGTTACCAAGGCCCTCATGCTCAACGAAAAGAAGTTGGGAGAAAAAAAGAGAAAGCTCAGAATTACAAGATCCAAGAAGATGAAGCCATCGACAACCAACGGCAGAACAATCAAGACCTTATCCGAAGATCAAAAGACAAAGTTGGGAAGAGCTAAACGTGTCTTGGGAAAAGCTGATAGAGCCACCGCCGGTAAACTCGTCGAAGAGGGCACAAGAGCCAAAAAGGGCGACCGTGTCGTGGGCATCAAGAACGGAAAGGGAAGAGTGAAAAAGCCTCGTCACACAAAGAGATCCACAGAGTTTAAAAAGGCATTGCAAAAGAAATAGTTAATGTATCAACACAAAGGCCTATGGTTTGTAATATATGACTAAGCATCTTGTCCTAATACGGCAACAAGTCCGAAGTCCGGCGGTTGAAGATATAAAAGGGATTGCGTTCCAACCGGATAAGCATAGACATACAAATAAAACACACAGATAAACATAAACATAAATATAAACACAAACATCACCGAAAATGATCTCGAAAACATCTACTGCTACACTCAACAACGGTCTCACCATCCCTCTTAACGGCTTCGGAACGTACAAAACTGCTACGGATGAAGCCGACGTTGTCGTCAAAGCAGCTCTGGAAGCTGGATACAGACACTTTGACTGTGCCGCAATGTATGGTAATGAACGGGAAGTGTGTTCAGCCATTTCTGGATACTTGAAGGAGAACAATCTCCCAAGATCAGAGGTTTTCTATACCACAAAAGTTAAGACCGATGATCACGGGTATGAAAAGACAGTTGTTGCTGTTGAAGAAGCATTGGATAAGGCTGGTGAATTGGGATACATCGATTTGATGTTGGTTCACTCTCCAATGTCGAACAAGGAACTCCGTCTGGGAACCTGGAAGGCTCTCCAAGAGGCTGTTGATACTGGGAAGGTCAAGTCTATCGGCGTTTCCAACTATGGAAATCACCATATCGACGAGTTGTTCGCATGGAATGGACTCAGAATCAAACCAGTGGTCAATCAGATCGAATTGCACCCATGGTTGCCTCATGGGGACTTGGTGGAGCATTGCAAAGAGAAAGGGATCTTGATGGAGGCATATTCTCCAATCACTAGAGGAACAAGATTTGACGATCCAAAAGTGCAGACAATTGCAAAGAAGCACGGATGTTCTCCAGCTGATGTCTTGATTAGATGGTCTTTCAACAAAGGTTTCATCGTTCTTGTCAAGACTGCAACCGTGGCCAGAATTGCTGATAACTACAACGTCTTGGACAGGGTTGAGCTCGATGCCGAAGACATGGAGTTGCTGAACATGCCAGATAGCTATGAGAGATGTACCAACTGGGACCCAACTGTGTATATGGGATAAGCGTGCTACATGAATGAAAAAAGCAACAACATTCAACAACAAAAACACACAAAAATAAACACTAGTCTATATCACTCCAATTTTGCCTGGGACTTATCCTTTGTCTTCTCCTCCATCGCTGTCTTCTTAGCAAACATCGTCATGATATCCTTTTGCCATTTAGCGATGGCCTCCTTATCCTGTGATGAGAGATTTTCATCCCCCTTTCTTGCCAACGAATCAATCTGTTTCTGCAGCTGAACGATCTTGGCCTCCAAATCAGGATCATACCCGTCGTTCTGGTAGTCCTCCAGATCATCCTTGAACGTTCCGGAAACTTTGTTGAAGTCATGGCTCAACTTGACATTGGAGTCACCAAACGTATAGTCAACTTTTTTGTCATACTCCATCTTGAGTTGCAATGTCATCTTCTCTTTCTCTCTTGCGAGGAATGGTTGCATATCAACTCCTTCTAATGCATGTGCCTCGAGTTTGGACTGGAACAGGTCCTTATAGATTGGATCAAACTTTCTGTTCATCATCAACTCGGACAATAACGAATCCTTCTCCTCCCCACTCATAGATTCATCTTCCAAAATTTTTCTCTCCTTCTCATGCAATAACGATGCGTCCCAGGTTCTTCTATACGACTTGAGAATGTAGTCATTCTCCAACATAGACAACATATCTGGCTCTTTGATCTTGTTCAAGTCCCCAAAGATATCCATGTTGGGAACTGCTTCAATGACTTTCTCAAAGGGAACCCAGTCCCTCACTGCAGGGAGGAAGAAGTGACCTCTAAACTCTCCACTCAGCTTTGGTTGAGTCTTGTACTCTCTCTTCAACAACTCCGGTACTTTGTTCGGCATATAGATCTTTGTCTTGTCCTGGAATGAGAGTCTCAGTGGTGACAAATCATCAATGACATAGATATGCTCATTACGGCAGTTGTAGATCTGTAATCTCGAGTTGATATCGAAGCGTTCTTGGAGAGTATTCGATTTTGTCAACCCACCCGGCTTGGCTTGTCTCATCTCTTTCAACTTCTTCACTCTTTCAGCAAATGCAGTATCGTCCTTTGACAGCGCAGTTTCTTCCTCGACCGTCAACCAATTGTAATAATCCTCAAGGATCACATTCGGATCGTGATGCTCAATCTTCATCCCCTCTGGGAGACTCTTGTACTGTTCCAAGTATCTCACCGGTAGGGAAATTGGTGAAACTCCCAATGCTGTGATATCGATGAAGAACCCGGTATTCACGTCAATAAATCTCCCATCGATTCTATTCAACCCGTTACCCTTGGATCTATGTGTGATGGAGTTTGTCGTGTCGAGGTAATATCTCCCAAACCCTGTTTCGGGATCTTCGACAATCAGACTCGAATTGTACAACTCCGCCAATCTTGCAAAGTCTCGGAATGGCATCTGAATATCCAGATCATCATCCCATGGGAATCCAACACCGTTGTATTCGTGCGCAAGGAGTGCACCATGTGCGACCCAACTGATGATTCCAGAATTGGAAGTCAAATCGAACCAAGTTCTCAACAATCGTGTAAGAACGGCTTGACGTTCTTCTTCGGTATATTTACCATCATTGAAGAATCTGATGTCGAAATGCCCACCATTGACACCTGATCCCGAGGTGAGCATTGCTTCGTTCAAATACTTCTTGAGTACTTCATCACGTGTGTTGACAGAGTTTTCCAATGATTCTTTAAATGCTCTTTCATAACGTGTCTTTGGTTGATGTGTCTCAATATAATTTGGTGCATCAAATGTGAATTGGTCATGTGTGAGTGGGACTCTGTATTGGAATTCCAATTCGTTGGGTTTCGAGATTGGGATGCGCTCCATTAACTCTTTGAACAAGTCCATGATGTTCACTTTTGCAGCACGGTCATTCACCAGGTCCTGGACAAATCCTTGATTGACCATATTGAATGCCTGTTTGTCGTCATTGCCTTCATTTTCCTTGACATTGACCTGAAGATTCCCTCTTGGGGTCACAATGACGAGAGAGTTGGGTGTTGGTGCTTCGCTATAGAGGAATGAACGGCCATGTATCGTCTTCAAGTTCGGTGTGCCTTTGAATAGCTGTTTGAATACCCTGAATCCGGGTTGATTTGGTGAAGAATCCGAGCGGCAGTACTGATCACAACTCTTTGCTTCTTTGCTGTTTCTGACTCTTGCTCTTGCAGCAGGAACGACTCTTTTGCCAAATCTACGAACAGCAGCTGTTGGCTCATCATCAGACTGGATCTGTGTTGTTTGCTCATGCATTGCATCAATCTTTTCTTGAAGAGCAGTGGTCTCTGCTTTTCGTAAAGATCTTCCACAGACGTAATCGCATGTTGGTTTGTCATTTGGTGCCAATTCCAAATATCCATTCAACACTGTCAGGTTTGCCCAATCATACCATGAGAATGGTAATTCGATTTCTGAAACGTCTCCGGTATGCTCATCAAATTGCTTTATGATCTGATGAAGAAATACGGCATTGGTAAGTCTTGGGTCATAATCGTATACCGCCGGCTTCTGGGTATGAAACACTTTGGGTACTGAACATGCATGTGTGATCTTGGTATTGTACAAGTTCTCGATGGCGAATTCCTTTGATATTTCGTTCTCCCTTGTGCTGGTGTGTTTGAAAGTGAGTCTATCACTAGCGGCAGCCAGAGCCAATTCCGAATCATATCGCATCACCGAGAGGATGGCACCGTTGATCAGCCCAATCAGCAGAAGGTAGGGCACGGCCCGGGACCTCCTTACACGACGGTACAGGGTCTGGAAGCTCATCGGGTTTGTATATTGGATTGCGCCGTTGGTTTGAAGACGACGGAGAGAAGAAAGCAACAGGCTGATTTGGGTGTGCCCTAGGCGGCTTATGACGGATTGCCGGGAAGGAGAAAAAAAAAGCCTCCCTATCTCTGTACAGCCTACATTGTTACATTGTTGGTACAGCGTATAAACAGTGTTTAGCGTGTAGTATGTTTGTCTTTATACCATACAATGCACTTTTTGCCCATCCACCATTGTCCCAATGTCCACCACTACAAACACACACATCATCGGGTTTCTACACCCCCTGGAACACTCACACGATTAATCTGATTAACGTCATCGGCTTGGCGAAAAAAGCCGAAAGGCCGAGAACAAAAGCCTGGTTCAAAGACGAAAAAAAAGAAATTCTTTTTGTGGAGGTGTGCGGGTGTTGGGCAAGGGGTTATATAATTTCTGGGGTGTGGCCACTGGAATGGATTGTCAGAGTGGTATTGGAGTGAACGTTATGAATTCTTCAGAGATATCAACATTATAGTGTTCTATGGGCTAATTTGGTTCTCTTGCAGCTGTTTTTTCTGTACTATGTAAAGCACCGGCAACAATATAGTGTGCTATCGCGACCTGGCTCTATCACTAGATGAGGTTACCTCCCCTCCCTCTAGTAGCGCTGGCCAACATTAACATTGCACTAGCTGTCTCTATATATATTTATTGACCACCGGTTGACAGAGTCACGTGCAAAACTCATATTTGTAGTGGTGTGCGAATTGAGTGTTTTTGTGTAATTCAAACCTCACAATTTGTCAAAGCTAGCAAAAAAAGCCACAAAAGTGTCGTTTGTGGTGGCGCTCGATGTGGCGTTGTGGCGTTCACGTGAGATCCCATACATCAACACTATTTGATATATAAACTGTGGACAATCCTCCTTCTTTTTTCTCTCTTTATAGAAATGCTCTTTCACTTGATCTGAAAAAGATGGCCTCTAATATCACCTGGCATGCCAATTTGACGTATCCTCAACGCAGAGAGCTTACCAAGCAATCCGGTGCCACAATCTGGCTCACGGGGTTGTCTGCTAGTGGGAAATCCACCATTGCGTGTGCATTGGAGCAATATCTGTTGAAGCACGGTGTCTCAGCTTATAGATTGGATGGTGACAACATCCGTTTTGGGCTCAACAAGGACTTGGGATTCTCCGAAGCTGATCGTAATGAAAACATTCGTCGTATCGCTGAAGTTTCAAAGCTGTTTGCCGATGCCACTGCAGTTGCCATCACTTCCTTCATCTCACCGTACAGGGCTGATAGGGAAAGTGCACGCAAACTTCACCAGGAAGCCGGTCTTCCCTTTGTTGAGGTTTTCGTCGATGTCCCATTAGAAATTGCTGAGCAGAGAGATCCAAAGGGTCTCTACAAAAAGGCTAGACAGGGGTTGATTGCAGACTTTACAGGCATTTCGGCTCCATACGAACCACCACAGGACCCAGAAGTACATCTCAAAACCGATGAGCTCACCGTGGAAGAGTCTGCACGCGCCATCATCGACTACCTTGAACAAAAGCAGTACATATAAAAACTAAATATTATTTAACCTCTCTTCAAGCTGTTTAGACGCGCTTCTAGATCCATGTCCTCCCCGCCAACAGCTTGGGCAACACGCTCGGGACCAGCCTCGACTCCCGTGATGCCGCTAGGTGTCTCCGTGAGCTGCGCATTGAGGTCGACGCCGATCTCGTCGAGCACCCTGTTGACAATCTCGTCAGCCTCCTCATCCTCTTCGAGCTCGTCACCCACCGCATCGTCTATGGCGTCATCCATCATCTCCTGGCGCTGGTCCATCATGCCGTTCTCCCGCTCAAAGTCCATGGCGATGCGCTGGAGCTGCGGGAGGTTCATCGAGCGGTTCATCGTGCCGAGTAACTTGGTGGCGTCTCTCATCGACATGGCCATCTGCTCCGAGCTGCGCACAGCCTGGATGCGCAGCGAGATGGCCTGAAGCTGTGTTCTCATCGTGTCGAACTTGTCGACGTAGCGGCGCGTGCGGACGAGATCTTTGGCCTGGATCTTACAGGCGCCGAGCTGTCCTTGCTTTGCAGAGCGTTTGATGTCCTGGATAAGCTTCTTCTCCTGTGCTTCGAGTTTCTTGCGTTCCCGTTCCAGCTCACGTTGTGTTCTCTCAAGCGCACGCTGGTTCTTTCTGAGCCGCTCCTGTGGTGTCAGCCTCTTGCCGAAGGCCCATTCAAACAGCTGCATGTCTCTTGCTGTTGTTTGTTGTTGGTTTTTTGTTGATTTGAGAAGGGTCTCTGTCTCTTTCTCTTTCCCTAATCTTTCGTGGAAAAGAAAACCCACACATACACTCTCACTCACACATATAAAACAGCCCATATAACAACAACAACAAAAATGTCAAAACTACCCAGCCTTCGCTTGTTAGAGTCGTATCTCGAAGACCTTTCGTCTCTTGTTGATGAGCACAACAGACTTGTGCAACTTGGAACTGAATCGGACGACTACGAACTACGCAAATCGTTGGAGAAGATTACAAAGTTTTTGGAACGTAATGATGATGGGTATGTCCAATTCTTTCTTTAAAAGACCCCAAATTGCCCACTAACACATATATCTTATTAGAGAGGACTATGATGAGCTTGTTGAGCAGTACATGACGCTTCAACAGTCGATCCCGGAGCTTTCCGAATTTGCATATGCTCGTACCAACGTTTCTCGGAATCAAAGCAGGAAAGAAGCACAACAACATCGTAAAAGTGTACGGTTTAACGATACGTTGGACTTTTCCGAAGATAGCAGGCCGTTCCGGGACTCACCGGATGAGAGTTCGGACGAACTGTTTGAAGGACGGACCATTGAAGATGAAACCAACGAAGAGGAGGAGGAACAAACCAACCACGCAATGTTTGCACAGCATCAACAGCAGCTGCTAGAGCAGGACACTCATCTGGACTCGCTTGCGGCGTCTGTGCGACGCCAGGCGGGACTTGCCCAGGACATCAACACGGAGCTGGACGAGCAGAACATCGTGTTGGACGACCTCGAAGCTCAAGTCGACGGCAGTGCCACAAGACTTTCCAGGGCCGGTGGCAGACTCAGGCGCTTTGAGCACACTGCAAGGGAAAACGGCCACTGTCTAACGATTGCCGGGCTGGCGGCGATCCTAGTTCTACTACTGGTGCTGAATTAAAAGTTGTGTAATGCCAGAGTATGGAGAGAGAGAGATGATATATGATGGATGATGGATGTGAAATAAATAAGACAGGGAAAAGATGACGATATGCAACAAAAGAATTAGAAGATCATTATAGTCGTTGGAACAAAAGAGATGAGGAATGGGAAGGGGGGAGGGGGAGAGAGATCACCACGGACGGCCCGGCGAGTACACGTCCATTCTTCTCATCCCCTGCGGGGACGCGTACAACTGCTGCGGCGAGTACTGCATTCTTTGTGCCGGTCTTGCGGGCGTCGAGAATGGCGAAGGGCTTTTTGAAGGCTGCGGACAAAACACTTCACCATCCTCCATCAGCAGCGACTTGCGCTGCGAGATCTTCACGCGGGCAGCGAGCGCCTCGTGCTGTGCCACGCTGATCTGTGACGGCGCCACCCCACGCGGCTTCAGCTTGAGCTTCTTCTGCTGCTCCTGCTGCTGGAACTTGAGCTGCTGAAGCTGTTGGAGCTGCTGAGCGGTCACGGCCTGGAGCCCGGCTCGGTTCATCGTTGGAGTCGAAAGAAAAGAAAAGAAAAGAAGTGTGTGTGATGAAATACAAGAGAATTAAAAACGAAATGCTCCAACAATCAGAGAAGCCGCCCGTGTGGTTGTGTGAAGCGCCCAGTGTTTTGGAGGGGAGCCTCTTTTTTTTTGCCTTTGATGTGATGATGATGAAGAGATCAAACACAAAAGAAAAAAAAAATTTAGTATGTGAAAAGGAAGAGAGAGCCCGCGCCCTAATAGAAAAAACATCAAACTACCAAAATGTTCCGCCGAAACGCGAGTTCTCTGCTAAAACCGGCTAAAAGGCTGAATCTGAGGTCCAAGAATAAAGATGCAGTGGTACTTCCAGCCAGAACACGTTTTGCACCATCTCCAACGGGCTTTTTACACCTCGGATCATTGAGAACTGCACTGTACAACTACCTATTAGCAAAGAGCACCGGTGGTCAATTCTTGCTACGGCTTGAAGATACAGACCAAAAAAGACTTGTGAAAGGAGCAGAAGAGAACATCTACGAATCTCTCGAGTGGTGTGGTTTAAAGTGGGATGAAGGCCCAATCGTTGGGGGATCATATGGCCCTTATAGACAAAGTGATAGATCACACATCTATAAGAAGTACTCAGATACATTGATACATTCCGGGAACGCATACCGTTGTTTCTGCTCAAAAGAACGTCTTGACAAACTTAGAGCCTCTGCTCAAAAACTCCAACCGCCAACAACAGTGTCATATGATAGACTTTGTTCACACATTTCTTCAGAAGAATCAGATGCTAGAGCATTAAAGGAGGAATACACCATCAGATTCAAAGCACCGGCGAAATATCCACAGTTTCAAGATCTTTTACACGGCACACTCGACCTTCAACCACAAGTAAACAAGGATGATGTCCGTTATGATGATCAAGTGCTTGTCAAATCCGATGGTCTTCCGACATATCATTTTGCCAATGTCATTGATGATCATCTGATGAAGATCACACACGTCATAAGAGGAGAGGAATGGCTACCGTCAACACCAAAGCATATTGCAATGTATGCTGCATTTGGATGGACACCACCCAAATTCATCCATATCCCATTGTTAACTTCAACCAAGGATAAGAAACTCAGTAAAAGATCCGGAGATATTGATGTGATGAACTATAAACAAAAGGGGATCCTCCCGGAAGCTCTGGTGAACTTTGTGGCGCTTTTTGGATGGGCACCTCGTACTAATGAAGCAAGTGAGAAACATACGTTGGATGAATTGGTCAAATTGTTCAATAGTGCTGATTTGACAAAAGGTAATGCCAAAGTGGATGATAAAAAGTTGAGTTTCTTCAACAAGAGATATCTGATTGACAAAATTGATTCAGGTAATGAGGAGATTATGCAACAGGCTTATGAGATTACGAAAGATGAGAACCCAGAGATTAAACCAGAACAAGTAACGAGACTGGTTCAAGTTGTGAAGGAACATCTTACAACGATATACGATATCAAAAAGTTCGGTTATCTTGTTGGAAAAGTGGAATTTTCCGCTGGAGGACTGAATTCACAGCAACTGGAGATTATCAACATATTTGCCCAACCCGGTGCATTTGACGACCTTGATGTTACGGTCAAACGATGTGAAGAATTGGGACACCCAAAGAAAATTATCTTTGGAGCATTGAGATACGGCCTTGCAGGAGGTCTTCCTGGTTTGAAGATTCCTCTGATTGTCGAATTTATCGGTAAAGAAGCTGCACATGAGAGAATATGCCAAGTTGTTAAACAAAACTGTACATAAAAATCTATATAAAACATTCACAAAATAGTACATCTAAGTCTTCTAATTCTGCTCTTCTTTGCAGGCTTTGGAGCAACATCACTCATATCGTACTCTGAGTTCTTGTAATAATCACTCACCACATCGTGTCTCTCCACTTTAGCAGTCTTCTTGACTCCCTTCTTCTTGAACGGATTCATCGACACCGTTTCTTCTTGATAAAACTCACTCATTGCCGTTGAAATGGCAACATTAAATATCTGCGCCACGTTCTCCGTCGTCTTTGCAGAACATCTGATGTGTTGTTTGGCATTGATCTCCCTTGCAACTTTATCACCATCTTCAAACGATACCACATCATCTGATGAGCCCAACAGATCAGTCTTTGTGCCAACCACAATCACAGGAACACCGGGACAGAAGTGTTTTACCTCCGGAGCCCATTTATCCCTCACATTCTGTAAACTGATGGAGTTATTCACCGCATAACACACAAGCAACACATTCACATCAGGATATGAAAGCGGTCTTAATCGGTCATACTCTTCCTGTCCAGCCGTATCCCATAGTGCCAACTCGATCTTCTTCCCACGCGAGCTCGTCACGTTTGTGATGTAATTCTCAAAGATTGTAGGAACATAAGCAGTTGGGAATTCACCTTGAGAATAAGAGATTAGG
Source organism: Petasospora hungchunana (assembly GCA_030563225.1). Classification (NCBI taxonomy): domain Eukaryota; kingdom Fungi; phylum Ascomycota; class Saccharomycetes; order Phaffomycetales; family Wickerhamomycetaceae; genus Petasospora; species Petasospora hungchunana. The sequence continues at coordinate 65,524 of JAKUBL010000031.1, forward strand.
AGACATGTCTTACCACATCCACCATCACCCACCACGACGAGTTTGATGTGGTAGTCCGCGTGTTTTCTCACAGGATCGAGCTCATATGTGTCAATATGATGGATGTCGTTAGAAGTTGTCGCCGTGGTCGTTTGTGGTGGTGGTGGTACTTGAGAAAGACGCTTCTTTGCCGTATCGTACGGTGTCTCAAACGATGTTTGAAGCACCGTAAAAGATCCTCCTGACTGTGGTGGATCTTCCACATTAAGGCGATTCGAATTGTAGTATGGCTTCTGTAGTGTACTCATATCTTTTTTTCTGTTGACTTTATTAGACTTTGTTGATCTGTGCTCTTTCTATATCGAGGCTTTTGTTTACGTTTCAGCCCTCAGCCCCTACCCATGACTTAGCCGCCCTCGGTGTTCATTTCCGAGGGCGGATGTGCCCCTGGCCAGTTCTGTGCGTTTTTGTGGCAACGGCCAAAACTTGAGAGATGGACATGTCCCACATCTACGTTATATATATATATATATATAGTGAATATCATTAATAGCCATTCAATTGTCGAGTGTGATGATCAGTTTTCTATCCTCGACGTACCTCGTCATCACCTGTAAGTCACACGGTGTGAAGTGGATGTTGTCCTTGAACAGCGGATCTGAGAATCTCGGATCAAAATCACCGTTGAGCAGTGCAGTGGCTGGATCCACATCCTGGAGGTCAACTTGTCCTTCACTGTTTGTATGGTCCAACTGCTCAAACTGATCCACCATCGCTGTCGTCTCTGCAGTCTCTTGTGAGAGTCCCTTGTAGTAATTCGTGCCTTCTTCCGAACGACCAGTACTGGACTCGGAAGGATAGTGATATGGCTTGATGTGTGTCTTCTTAAACTCTGTGATGCATGATTCGTGAATGTCCAACACTCTTGGCTTGAATCTGTCCTCAAGATCGTTGAACATTGGGATAGGATCGTTCAGGATCGTATTACGTGTGATGTATTGCTTTCTCCGGGAAAGGAAGGACATGATACGACAAAAGTAATTGGCAAAATATCTCAACTCTGATGAAAGATCGGCGAGCACAATGTCTCTTGGCATTAGGAAGATGTCGTAGTACCCATTGAACATATATCCAAAGACATAACGACACCCGGTGAAGATTGCATCAAGGATGAATGAAAGTGAAAACCACATGTTGTAAACCACCTTCTCAACACCAGACATGGATGAATTGATGGTGAATGCCATTGTTGGGAACAGTTTGTACCAACGTTGAAGCACAGTATAAAGACGATTGACTGGGTATCCCAAAGCGTGCTTCCCACTCTTTTCGTTCATTGTCAAGTCAATCACAAAGTCAAGGAATTGACCCAGATCTTCATAGCTTTTGCAGATCAAATCGTCACTATTCACATAATCTTCATTAGACACGAATTTCGCACCAAACTCTTGCACCATATCACGGAATTCGTATAATACCGCGGGGTTGTATGCAGGGTAATACATCGCTCTTGACGTGTAAAACAGACCATCACCATGACTCTTCAACACCGGCATGGATTTGGGGTATTTGTCGGGTTGTTCCATTGCCTTCACGATGATGGATCCTGGTCCCCAACTCAACGTCATGTGGTCTTTGAGATGTGTACCACTGAAGAAGATGGTTGACCTACTGAGTGCCGTGGCCAAGTCCAATAGCACCCCAACGTTTTCATCGTTCATGCTGGTAAGTTGTGAGTTCAAGATCCTCATCACCTCACCTCTTTTCCTTAGGAATAAACCTTCCAAATTCGGTATTCTGTGAAGCAAAGGTCCATACGCCGTTAGGATCTGAACCTCATAAGTATTGGAGCCGTGATGCGCCTGGGAGAAACGCATATGAATCATCTTGACGAGGTACAGACGGGCAAACACACCTGCCATCGTCTCGTCAAAGTACTCGGGGTAGGCACTCGGCGTATAACTCGGCTCTATAACGGCATGTGGTATCAGTGGCAAGATCGTCTGGTTGCCCACCCTGCACGGCCTTGTGATGACGGGTGCTGCCGTCTGGTCCGGGGATGTTGCTGAGTAGTTGGACCAGTGCATGTCCTTGTACAGGGCCGCACTTCCACCCATCGGCTGTGCCATGGAAACCACCATCGAGTTGACGGAGTTGACGGAGTTGTGCTTTTGATCGTGATCCTGTTGCTGGCCATAGATGGAGTCCATCAGCGCACCACCGGTGGTGCTCGAAGAGTGGTGAGTCGAGCTCGAAGTTTGTGAGGCGGCGGCTGGGGAGACTGAGCTGCTGTTGTTGGACTCGGCTGAGTTTGTCGTGAGGTTGGACTGGGGCGGATAGGTGTCCCAGCTAGGCTGAACGGTGTGCTGCTGTGGTGGGCCAGAGGGAAGAAAATGCTGTCCCTGGTGGTGGTAGTAGTACTCTGGAGGGAACTGCCCCACTGCCTGGTACTGGCCTCTGTACTGTAGTGGGACCTCGTCAGCCTCCATGTGAGCCTGGCGGAGTGCCTCAACCTCACGAGGCGTAAAGTCGAGGTATCCACAACGGAGCTGTGAAGCCAACGTTAGTCGATTTGTCTTTCCAACGAGATCATAAAGGAAGGTGAAGAAAACATACAGATCTGGCATCGCATTTGGCACACGAAGGTAGCGTCTCATCGCACTTGACCCTTCTCTGTTTACACTGCGGACACCCTGTCAAGGTTAGTAGCCGAAGCAACGAGGAAGAGGGGGATCTCGCCTCCCAACTCACCGAGTCTTGAGTTCTTGTGCTTCTTGCGGTGGTGCACCTTCCGCTGCTGCTCCTCCATCCTGGGTAGACAAAAGCCTTTGTGGGAAGGAAAGAAGGGAGGGGTGGGGCCAAGAGTGTGTGCTTTTAAATAGGATTGTTCCGATCGGCAACTTGATGTTGAATGCCGGAAGCGCTTGCGTGATTGGCCCACAACGAGGCAGGGAAACGCCTGGTGTTTATGTGCCAAAAGCTCGCCTGCAGAAACGGATCCCTGGGCGTTTTCTCAAAGCCTGCTGTTCCAGAAGGGCTCCCTCTATTATTGAAGGGGGGCGGTGGGGCGGGGGTTATGCTATTGTCTAGGGCTAGAACGCTAGGGCCGCCAGACTCTGAGGACAACGCACCCCTAGTTATTGACAATTCGAGGTTGGGAGATGGCCAGTGTTCAGAGATGGGCGATACGAGAAACTGCATCCTAACCACCACCCCTTCCATATCTGCGTTCTACACAGCTCAGAGTAACTCAAGCCGGGGAATGAAGGAGGAGGATCGGTGGCTTCCTACACATTCTCAGGACTAAGTAATAGAGATTTTGGGATTTTTCGTTCCAATAATTGAGGAAGTCCCTAACCTACGTCACATACCCGTCATCGCTTCCCTCTTTAGCGTGTCATTGTGACGCCAGCAAAATTAAAAAATGCCACGCTTTGGGGCCCAGTGACGCCACGCCCACAATACACAATAGCCCCAAATCGCACAACATTTTTTAACGTTAATATCCTTACGTCCCACACCTATTGTTCTATATTCAAGCCTATATAAATAATAATCCCATAAACCCTACACGTCTGCTCTGCCAAAGACCCCCGTCACAGAGTCGAACACCATCTGCATCTCGTACATGATCCACACCACAACTGCAACCTTGATCATCGCCTTGCTTCCGCCTGAGAGCGTCTGGTTCTCATCGATCTTTGCAAAGACAAACGACACGATCGGAATGCTGCCCATGACGTCTGCAAGCGATGCCACTGGCGCTTCTGGGACTTGCTGCCCTTCTTCCTCTCCCTCTTGTGGCACTTCCAAGAAGGACTTGGCAAGCGATGGAGGTGTCTGGTCTAGCTCAGTGTCCGAGTCTGCACCCTCATCTGGTGAGATCAACAGCTCCCTCTTGTCCTTTCTCTTCTTCTTGGACTTGTCGGATGTAAAGAGCTTCTTGAAATAACCCTTGGCCTTCTTCACATCTTCAAAATCATCCTTCTGCTCAACGGGATGCGGAATCATTGGTGGTCCCAGAGCTGAGCCAGGTCTTGAAGGAATGCCTCTCTCGCCACTAGGACTTCTAGACGTTTCCACTCTTGTCCCATAGGAATTTGGCCTCGACATTGGCATACTCTTGTCCATCACTTTTCGTGTCTCTCTTCCACGATCATTGTGTCTCTGCTCATCTCTTAGATAAACATCATGCACTGGCTTATCTGCATACAGCTCATCTTCATCCCCTTCAACCTCTTGTTGGAAATAGTATCCACTTCCAGTGATTCTTAACTCCCCAAGGTTTGGCATATTGCGCATCTGCTTATCCAAACTGTTCTCATATCCCATGGCGATTGTGGGCATCAACTCCAATGAATCATCACTATCCTGACGATGGGTATACAATGGTGTTTGTTCATCCTTCTTGAACAGATTGAACTTTGGATTTGATCTTTTCCTGGACTTTGCGACACGTTTCTTTGCCTCCATATCCTCTCGACTCTCTTCAAAAACAGCACTATTAGTTCGATGCGGTTGATACATATACTTCGACTCGGTTCTTGTACGAGTCTCATTTGGTGTACGAGTGAGTCGTTGAGGAGAGGACATTACACGCTTGACCGGCGTTCCCTGGTGTGTCTGTGGAGATGGGGTATGTGATGGATATGGTCTTTGTGCGACGTTGTTGGTGTACATGTCAGGGTATTGTTGAGGAGTCACTTTCCGATAGCCCCGATGGCGTGGGATATCTTGATAGTCCGACGCGGGACGGGAAACAGCTTGATACATCTCTTGACGTCTCCTGTCATCCTGAACTTGCTGGGCCATCGCTGATGAGGAGTTGATGGTGTTTATAAGTGGATGTGGTCAAGGGGAGAGCAAGGGTGGCTGGTTGTCTGAGGTCTGAATATGATGCTGGCTGTTGTGTGTCTAACGAATGTCTTTGAACCCTTTTAGAATATGTGGTTATGGTGTTGATGTATATACCCAGATCAAACACAAACACAAATTGCCACAAAACACCAAGAGAACTTATACTTCAAGTTGACTTTAAGCCAACTTTTTGAAGAGGGGAGTTGATTTAGCCAGCATCCCTAGATGAAAACAAATGCGGCGCGTACCGCAATTCGCGAACTGTTAATTATTCCGCATTGTTACACGAGTAACACAAAAAACGGCTACAAAACGGAACATCATCAAAAATAAAGGTATCATTCCAATCCTAAAAGAGTATTCCAAAATAAAAGCAAAGAGAGAGAGACAGAGTCAAACTCGAGAAGTGAAAACAGACCTGAGTTGTGGGGTTTCTAGCAATGCAATTAGATCAAGTTGGTGCCCATGTACTCCTTCAAGTCCTCAATCAAGTGCTCAACCTTGCCCTCGAGCTCGCCAAGAGTCTCCTCAACAGAGTGCATCAACTCGGTACCCTTGTCCTGGACAGTCTCGGCCTCTGCACCCCAGAACTCGGTGAGGTTCTTGCCACCACCGTTGTAGATGAGGTAGTTTGGAGTGTCCTCTGGGATATCGGTCAACATGTTCTTGGTGGAGTAGGCAATGATCTTCTTCTTGAGCTGGGCTGGAGTGACACCGCCCTTGGCAGTGAAGAACTCAGAGTCGGAGCCTGGCTGGAGAGACAAGTAGTATGTCAACAGACCAGCAACATGTGGAGAAGCCATGGAAGTGCCAGACAAGGTAGCAGTGGCGGTGTCGGAACCAATGTAGGTGGACAAAATGTTCAAACCTGGGCCAAAGATGTCGACACACTTACCGTAGTTGGAGAAGTATGCTCTAGAGTCGGACAAGGTGGAGGCACCGACGGTGACGGCCTTCTCAGCAGCAGCTGGGGAGTAGTTACAAGCGTCAGCGTTGTCGTTACCAGCTGCAACAGCAAAGTGCAAGCCAGCCTGGACAGCAGCGTTAACAGCCAAGTCAAGGGATGGAGACTTACCACCACCAAGAGACATGTTGGCAGTAGAGCCCTTGAAGCCCTTCTTGTTCTCCTTGACGGCCTTGGCATGAGCATTGGCAGCGAATTCGACACCCTTGACAACGTCAGACATGGTACCGGAACCGTTGGATCTCAACACCTTAACAGCAACCAAGTCAGCCTTCTTGGCAACACCATAATTCTTGGACCCGATAGTACCGGCACAGTGAGTACCGTGGCCGTTACCGTCAATGTCCTGGTCGCCAGATGGGATAGTAGCACCCCAGGTGGCACGACCACCAAACTCCTTGTGCTCAACGTTGACACCAGTGTCAATGATGTAGGAAGTCACACCTTCACCGGCCTCGTTGTCGTAGAGGTATTTGTTGAAAGAACCAAGAGACAATGGCTCACGGTGAGAGATTCTGGAAAGACCCCATGGTGCACCGTTCTGGGTGTCAAATTCAGAGGCAAATACGCGGGAGTCCTTCTCGACAAAGGCAACGAGTGGGTTACGACGAATGAGCTCAATGGTGGAGTCGGTGAAGTAACCAAAGTAACCGTGGAGAAGAGAGTCGATGGAGAAGTTGTCAAGGATTCCGCCAAAGAAGTCCGTGACGGCGTTCTCAGCCTCAACAACCTGGAAGAACTGGTGGTTTGGGTCACGTGCAAACAGCTCCTTGGCGTGGTTGGCATGCTTCTCAGAAACCCACTCCTTGTGGAAGGCGGCCTCCTCTGGCTTGACACCGTCCTTGAAGACGATGATGTAGCGGTGTGGGATGATGTTTGCGGAGGCAGACTCGGAAGCAACGAGAGGAGAGGCCTGCTCTTCTGGGAGGAGCTCGTTGTCCAAGACAAAGTTGTTCACAACGGCTGCGGCAAGCTCGTTCTTGAGGGTCATAACCTCCTGCTTAGCCTGGCCGATCTTGGTGGCGAACAGCTCGTTGGCATTCTCACCCAAGTTTGGGATGACGAGGGCCTGGGCGACAGAGGCAAGGACAGCCACCGGAAGGATAAAGGAAGTTCTCATTGTATGAGTTAGTCACGTAATTTGGCGCGTTGAGCGAGTCGAGTTCGGTCTTCTTGTGCAACAACGTTCAAAGGCCAGAGGGGGCTGGCGCTGGGAGGAGTGTCGGCTGTGCGGGAAGAGGTGCAGAGTTTGTTTCGTCTAGCTTGGGGAGAAGAGCTAGACTGGCGCGATTGGCTGGAAGAACAAAGGGCGATACTGGAAAGGCTCTTTGTGTTCCCGAGTTGGTTGAAGAAAGGAAAAGAAAGGTTGCTGGTGGAGCTGGAGAGGGCGGAGGGTGGCGAGCTTTTATAGCAAAGGACAGAAATTCGCGAAGATGACGTTTTGGGGTCTCCCCACAGTTGACAGGCTGTGATAAGATAAGCCTAAAACGGAAGAGTTCTTCATTTACTTTAGGCGTTTAGACAGGGCAGAGAATGAAAGGGGCTGTCTACTAACAACTGGCATATTCTACAGGCAACACAACTGGCCTATTGCAGAGAACTGAAGTGACGGTGTTCCCACCCTGTAGCAATCATAACCTCCCAGGTCCTGTTTATGCTCCAACAAATGGCCCTGGGTGCTGTTGGGCAAGAAATTAGAGGCCTAAATATATACTGGTCTAGCCACCGCATCACTTCCTTGTGACATGTAATTCTCACTTGGTCCTCCCCACATCCGATACGCCGATAAGCGGTGATGGCACTTACCACTTCCGTTCCGCCTCTGTGGTAACAGATCGGATTTTCAAAGGCAGATTTAAACCATAAGATGGTGGCTTAATCGATCACAATGATCTCAAGATGCACAATAATCCTCTCATAAAGCTCGCCCTACTGATGCTTGGTGAGTATTCTTCGGTATTATGTAATCACAAAATGCTTCTGACTAAGCAATGTGGGACCTATTGACTAATCTTAGAGTAATCAGGTGTCAGACGTGCTGTTAGACGAGATCTCTACCAACAATCACCTCGGTCACTTCATCGTCCACACCGTTTTCAGGGTAAATGTCTCCTGCTGAGTGGAAATCAAGGTCATTCTCTAAAAACGACGATAATGTCCCAAGCCCGGTAGTGTTCACCACTGATTTGACCAAATATTGACATATGTTGATCATGGCTCAGATAAATAGGTTCTACATAGTTCAAACTGCTTGGTTTTAGCTTCCAATAGATTTCCAGGTCCACAAGCTTATATTTAATGGCATCATATCCATTTTTGTAGCGGTGGCCTCCTATTGGCTGGAGTCCCTTTGGAGCAAAACCCCTTTGTATCTTGTGTACATTCAGTATCGTGACTTACCTCAATTATATGTTCACTTCTCTAAATTATATGCACACAAGTCGTATCAGAGTCCAAAATGACTCTTGTCTCATATGCAGAGCGTCGCTGGATCGTTGCAATATTAGAACACGCCGAGTCTTTCCAAAGGGCCGCGTGGAGTTGACCAATACACAGCGTCATATCCTTACTCGCTGCCCCTTTTATACCCATAAATAAGACATGTCTTGAATATTTGTGTGTATTACAACAACAAGTTCCTCACTTAGAGTGTTACCCGGTCGATTAACCCCTAAAATTGCTTTTTTCTCAAGTTGTTTACTTTTCCCAAATCAAGTGACACAAAAACGAATCTTGTAA